>PYHW01010297.1:2630375-2648457 GCA_013186435.1 Turdus rufiventris
TTAGCTGAGAAGAAATTTAATTGGTTTTATACAACAGCCACTCCAACTACAACTGTATTTTGCAAAGCACTTTTCAGACAGATTTCAGCCAGATTTCTTGTCAGAGGAAATATCCTTGGTTTTTGCTTGGCATTTGGATCAGAAAGCACGAAAGCACAAGGCTCTTCCCTAATGACTTCAAACCAGAGGCCTCTGGATCCACTCTCGTGAGTGCATTCCCTCTCTGCGTACCTGCCTTGTCCCACCACAGCTTCTACCCTCTGCCTGATGGGAAGGTAAAAGGTGACAATGCAGCCAGCAAGATGATCGGAGAGCAAGCATCATTGTTCAAAATGCAGGGAGCTCTGTGCAACCCTTTCTCTGCCACAGGAAAGGCTCATGGAGCAGAAGAATGAGCACATGGGCTGCCTCTCAATCTCCTGGCAGGAAGCTTCTCCACTCACCTTGTGCCTGCACAGAAAGCTTTGGGCATTAAGAAGGTAGAGGCATGGTGGAACCTGTTCAGGGACCAGCCAAGCTACTGCACACCCTGCCCCAGTTCAGTGCTGGGAACCGATAGTGACCTGGCTCCAAAAACCACGGGAAAGACCATGTTTGCAACACTAGGAAATGACCTCATGCAGCTTTTCTGTTAGAAATCTCTTTTGACATTCTTCTTGTGAACTGTTGAACTGTGCCTGGTGAATCCCAGCAGAGCAGAATGGTGAGGTGCTGCAGCAACAACCCTGACCACAGGCTTGGCAGCCCCTGCCACCTGCACAGACGCAGCTTGATCACAGAGACAAAGCCTTTTGCACCAGGTACTGGTTAATATTACTCAGGGTGTCAAAGTGGGATGGCTCAAAGCTCTGGGATAACAGTCAAAAAGTTTGTGCCACCTCCTGAGGACCTCACCTGTAGTACCCTGGGCAATTCAAAAGCTACTATTCCCTTGTGCCTTTGTCTGCCTGGGGTCATTCAGGGAAATGAAATTATACTAACTAAATTAAGAACAGAAATCTGTTAAGATAAATTATGCTTAGGTCTCTGATGGAGAATTGAAGCATCATTAATTGCCTCCCTTCCTTTAATTCTCAGAATGAGTGTCCATACAGACTTCTAATGAGATTTAATTAATTTTCCTTCAAAGTTGGCTTAGTTTAACTTTCTTCTATTCCTCCTGTAGACAACTCATGAATGACAGTATTAAATCACTCTGATTCAAAGGATTCTTGCACTGTGGGAATGCTTTCTGCTCAGAGTTTTTCAGCAGCTAAAATTTATATTCTATTATTTATTTCTAGTGCTATCTTTTATGCCAGATTTAATCTACTAGCCCAAATGGGTCCACAAAAGACATCTGCACAGATGAATGTAATTAGTTAAAACCTACTCCCTCTCTTACTCAACAAAGTTACAGGGTCTGCAATGACGTGCTAATTCAAGTTAAGAATGGTTTTACTGATTTCACTCTGTTTTGCTAAGGATTAAGGATTTGCCTAGCAATATACTTGTACTGGTTTTAATAGACTGGTTTCATCACTAGAGGCAAACTCCAGGAGACATTATTTTAGTTTAACCAACCCTACATTTGGTTAAGTAACTGGTATCCTTCACAGAACTGACACTTTTCCTAATGTATGGTACTCTTAAATTGCACCATGAGTGTAAGTCCCAAAGGGAATCTGCACAATACAAACTGCTTTCAAAAGTAATTGTGTTTAATCAGTATGGATAAAGTTATGGCTGTGCTCTGAAAGACCATCCTTCTGCTAAAGATGAGGGACAAGATGCACATTTAAGTTACTATGACATGGTGTTCATGAGACAGGTTCACATATAACGAAGGAAAACAGTATCATTTTAGGCTGCTCTCCTGATTTTCCACTGCTTAAGTTTATGAAACTGGTAACACATGGTGTTGTCAAATATGCTAAGAGCTAGTTTTGGAGAGTAGTCGATTTGAAAAGAAAATCTCTATTCAGGTGGCAATTGACTTCCATTGTCCTTCCATTGTTACAAAGAAGGTCCACATGAGTGCAGAACTATTCAGGTCTATGGTGCGCAAGCATGGGCTATGTTGGAGTTACTACTGAACAAGCCCCTGCCTGTCAGGAATGGCTAGGAGTAACCACTACTGCTCCCCAACCTCTGCCCCTAGAGACATAAAAACATGAAGAAACTCAAAATCAAATATGACAAGTACTCTTCATCAGATGCTATGCCTTGTTAAAAATCCCAGCAATACAAATTAATTCCAGGACAACAAACCTGTGTCAATTTAACTACTGTGAACTGCACTTGCTGAGAGACAACAAATAAACTAGAAAAAGAGAGAATATTGCACAGAAACAAATGCATCTACAAATCCTGAGGGCCAGATTCTCAGTTTTGCATGTGTGAACACAAGGCAACAGAGGGCTCTGCCCTTTTGTGTCCTGTCTGCAAGAATTCTTGCCTGACTCTTTATGGGGCTGGTGCAAACAAAACAAACAAACCACCCTTTTACTAGGAAGAAAGAAAACATCCAAATTTATGCACAACCTAGAGAAAGAATAGGTTTTTGACATGGTGATTTATATTTAAATAAGGTATTTATTTATTGGTTTTCTCTTTTTGTGTCTTCTAAACCAGGAACTCAGACAAAGGTAAAGGGAAATTAAAAGCATGTGGAAACTTCACGCCCACGCCACTTTGTTCAACCTATGCTTCAGGTCTAAGAGACTTAGTAAGAAAACCTCCCAAAAGCAACCAGCACTTGTGAAAACCTATGGTACCAAAGAATTGACTGCAACTGGCATCACAGTGTTACAGCACCTCTATAGCTGCCACTTTCTGATAGCAAAGGGTATTTTGTTTTTAACCATTATGCTGTCCTTTGTTTGGTGTGTTGCTGCTGAGATGAAAAAACAACTCTCTGCATTTCACTTTCAGATCTTGCAATGTACTTTTCCACTCCTTTAAAATGGTAGGAACTTTGCAGAAATAACATACTGGGCAGCTTTATGTATTTATTTTGTCTGCCTTAACAGAGAGAGACAACAGGCAAGGGAGTTCAAACGAGGCACAGAGAGCCAAAGAGGAAACCACAGGTTTTATTTTTTTCTTCAGAGCTTATATTAAGTGAGGCCTCATCCCCCAGCATGAGATACTGTGTTATGTTTTGTGAGACCGCATCCCTCAGCACAAGAGATACTGTGGTGTGCTCTTTTCATTTTTTTCAAATGTGTCAGGTCACCCTGAGAGATTCTGTGAATTCAAATAATCCTGATGTTAACTGAGAGATGCAGATGAATACTCTTTAATTCTTCTCTTTCAGCTTTCTCAGACCTTAAGAGAGACTCCTAGAAAGAAGATGTTCCAGTTTCAGCAGCCAGGGTAATCTTTGACAACATACTTTGGGAAGCAAGTCAGATAGTGATAGTTTTGCTCTTTGTTTCACAAGGTTCTTTTCTGAACTCTTCCTTTGTTTACCTGTCTCCCTCCAGTACCCTCATTTTACCCAAACTGAGCTCCTGTGCATCATTCTGTGCTGAAAAGCAGTTTTAGTTATTTTACTTCCTTCATCCAGAACGCTGCTCTTGAACTCCTTGCAACTTAAAGAGGAGCATCCTGGAGGCACTTCAGCTTGTTCTGCCTGTGAGCAGTCACGAAGGATTAACATTTCAGTTTGTGCTTTGTAACTGAGTCAGGCTATGCTGGCAACCAACAGTTTGAGTGATACAAGGCCCTTCTTCCAAGCTGTGATGAAACTACCACTGACTGACAGAACAGGAATATCATTCCTCCCAGAGTTCTCTCTTTCCTCCAAGACTGCTGGCTTGTAATGATACCAGGTTATAGCACTGGTGAGAAGTAACTCTACTGAAATGAAGAACCGAAGAACCTAAGTCTAATAATTAACCTGCGGACTGATCTCTGCTCCTTTCAATGGAGCAGCTCCATTTTCCTCTTTAAAATATTACCTTTTCTGTCCAATAAGGAAAGTGTCATCTCCTGACAAAGTATCAGAACTTCTCCCCTACACCATGAGAAGCTAAAATATAATACCAGATGCACCCTGCATTAGTTCCCAAAGCTCTGCCACTTCATCAGTCTAACAGAGTGGTGCATTTCAACCTCTGACATTACAACTGCTGTCTTACAGAACATGAGCTATTCCTTAACTGCATCACACAGTTGCATGAGGCTGTCAAGGACAGAAACAGGAAATCTCAGCACTAAGTTCAACACTTGGTCCAGAGCCAACATCACTAGCATCACCTTCTACCTATGGGAGTCTGCTCCAGTCACCAAGTTTCTTATAGAAGAGGTATTCACAGTGGACACAAATCAGGATTAGACAACGTCCCCATCAAGACATCATGTCTCAGTCCAGGAAATCAAAGTCTGCAAGACTACCATG
This sequence comes from Turdus rufiventris, assembly GCA_013186435.1. Taxonomy (NCBI): domain Eukaryota; kingdom Metazoa; phylum Chordata; class Aves; order Passeriformes; family Turdidae; genus Turdus; species Turdus rufiventris. The sequence continues at coordinate 2,634,760 of PYHW01010297.1, forward strand.
TGCTCATTGGACAGCTGGATTGCTCTCTTCCAGCCCTAATAACAAATGGAGTTCAACTAAACTGAGAAAATTCCATTATGTCACTAACGTATAAAATTTGCTTTTGTTTAACACGACATTTGAGTTCACAAAAAACTCTTTGCTCTGAATTCCAACTATTGACTAACACCACTAATTATGTAAATAGCTAATTCCCAGATTTTCTTCTGACCTTTTCCCACAATTCCCATAAGATTTTAAACCACAAGATTAGCAGAGCTATTGCCAAGAAAAGACTTTCACCATCCCCACTACACAACCATAGGCAAAGTATGCAGAAATAAACACCCAGGGGCAAATTCCCTCTCACTTGGTTATTGATTTCCATGAACAGCTTTGCAACAAGAATGGATTTGACCCTTTGCCCTAAACGGGGCATTCACAGTGCTAACACTTCGAGTTACTGAGGAAAGCAGATTTGCAAAGAAAAAATCAGGATGGTACTCAGCTGCCAGCTCACCACTGAATCCATTCAAAGCCAGATCCCGCCCACAGGTAGCGCAGACTCCCTAAAGTAATCACAAAAAGCTTGCAGACCTGTTAGCAACATTGCTGCTGAAGCCTGATTTAGAATGGGCAGTTGACCTCACACCTGGGAAGGGCTGAGGCCGAAGAACATTCCTGTGAAGAAAGTTTTTGTAATAGTACTGTCTGGTGTGGAGTCTGTGGCATCTGCTAACGCAGCTGGGGTCATGGTTCAATCACTGTGAATTCCTTGGTGCCTCATTACACATTTCATGCTCCATGCACCAGCTTTGCCCTGAGGCTCCTCTCCTTTCTCCAGACACTAGTTTCCATGAGACTCCCATACTGCTGTCATTGTGTCACAATCAGCCAGCAGTTTAAAAAGCTTCTGGAAGGGGGGCGGGCTATGAGAAGAGAGACAAGAGCAAGTAGACATTCCTATATGATAAGTATCTTTTTCTGAGACACAGGTTAAACACTCCAAAAAATGGAGACTGAGATACCACTGATTTCAGTGAGAAGTGAAATCCCATTTCTTGACCCAGCAGAGAGAATCTTACTCCTTTCCTCCATTTTCAAAACTGGCCTCATTAGATTACCATCTAATAATCTAGATGCTCTTCAAACAATTTCAGACACAGAACTAATTCATACTGTGATGAAGAGCAAAGAAACATTTATAAAAAAAATTAGAAGCCATTAAAAACTCAATTTCCTCACCCTTTAAAAGTCCATTCCTGGTTCTCATCCTTCTGCCTCATTTCTTTTCTCCACATCATACCTCATGCTTTTCTTTAATTAAGCAAATAAAAATATCTTAAAATTGCCTTTTGCCTGGAATTCCTCATTCTGTTTCTCCTACTACTACACACACAGAAAATATCTAACACAGTATCTGGTCCTAATGTTTTTATATCACCTATTTTGGTAGAATTTGGTTCTAGTGACCAAATATAACCATGATTCAACCACTGTTGTATGAATTGTATGTTGACTTTGATGCCTACTTCATCAAATGAAGCTTCATATCCTGAACTGCTAATGCAGCAATACCCAGCATCTAATGGCAATCATATCATCACCACAAACTTGTCAGCTTACAAAACGTCATGTTTCAAGGCCTAGTTGCAAAACAAGTCTGCACTCTCACACTCTCTGGATCTTATGGCATCTCTACAGTTCCTACTTTTAGATATTAGGATGTTTAGATATTGGATAGTTTAATTATTATATTACAGTTATTGTATTATACCATTATATGTCACATTATTATTACCATATTATATTATTTTTCTATGCTATATGACATAAATATATTATTATCCTATTGGATAATTTAGACACTAGCCATTAGGACATTAAGATACTAGAATATTAGGATTTCCATATTATGACCACAGGAGTGCAGAAGCTCTGGTAGTCTGGGTAAGAAGTTTTCAATGAATGAGCAAAATCAGAGACCGTTTAAGAAGACTTCAGCAACACAATACAGAAAGACAGGCTGAGAAAAGTAACCAATTTACCTGAAGTATTAACAGCATCTGAATAATAGACGGTGGAACTCTGGCTCTGGAACGGGATAATGCATCTTCCAATTTTATATTGAGGGTAATTATATTCCTAAAATGCAGAAGAGCCAGTTGCCGAACCGAGGGTTCCTTTCCCTTACAAACACAAAGAAAGCAAGACAGATTATGAGCAGTGTGAAAATGAGTTTCAAAATCCTCTGTTCAAATTCCTTCCACCACTCCTGAGGGATTGCAAGAAGGATAAACCTAAACAAAACACGAAGGAAACGTAACAAAGGACAGAGCAGCCCCCTAAGTCTACACAGTAAATTTGATTTGGTAGTAATTAACTCTACAGATGCTGACTGAATCTGACTGCATGTGGAGAGGATGAAGGGTTAGGATGGGATGAGAGCTGGATGATATATGAATATTCTATATTTTAACAGTACATCACAAATTAGATGCATCATAAATTTAAAAAAGGCTGCAAATAGGTTGAATTTCCATTATTTTGTAAGATTTTGAGTACTCCCTGTTTACTGTCTTCAAATTTGGCAGGAATCCTGACTCACCGCACCTGTTGATCCTCTTTACAGTTTGAGGACTTCACAATAAGGCAGGAGCAGATCTGAAGTTTCATATTGCATTTTCAAAACCATTTGTTTTCAGTTCAAGAATACCTTCTCACTGAGGAAAACTCACAGCTGAAGAATATAACTGCAGCTCTGTCTGCAGAGATTAATGGCACCTGCCTTATATAGATCTGCAAACCTGTTTTTCTTTCTGCCATTAGGGTTTTTAACTTGGGTATACATGGCTAAACATATAGAAGGTTTGGTATTCAACTAGTGTTGACTTAGGTCTGAAATAAAGAAGCCTGATCCAACCCATTCATTTTCACTTTCTAAATTATTTAAATTGAAGTTAAGAAGGCCCCAAATCTGCTTCAGTTGCTAATTAATAGAATTTTCCAGCACATAAGCACCAATTGGGTTTTTGGAAGAAACCTCAGAACATGAGCAACTAGATCTATACGAATTTACATGGGACTTAGGACTCTTAAACCCCCAAGGTTCCTTTGGAAATTCAAGTGACTATTTCCATCTAATAGGGGATAAGACTTGCGTTGCTGAAGTATTTTCAAAGGCCTCAGAAACACAACAGATAAGAGGGCTGTTTGGTGCAATTTTCAAAACAACTTAATGAGTTCTAATGCTGTCAAGTGCTTAATAAAAAAAGGCTTGGAGCCTACCTATATCTCTGTGTTCAAATATCTTGGATTTAAATTACAGGGCACTTAGAAAAATCTCCCATTGTGTTCTAGTATGTTTTTAATAACATCTTATTCCTATTGCTTTAGAGTTTCTAGTGGCAGCACAAGTCATTGGGTGAAGCAGCCCTGTATGTTTTCTGAGTTCTTCCCTTTCAGAATTAAATTCAACATGAAATAGCAGCTTTTCCTCTAAATTCACGCCTCTAACTGTCTGAAAATGCAAATGGTAATACTGTTAGTATTTGGGCAATCACTTTAGGAATAAAGTCCACTTGAAAAAATGGGAGAAGGTTTCTGAAGTTTCCCCAAATATATTCAGGTACCAAGTTCCCACTAAAATCTGTAGGTATCTATGAGCAACTGCAAAGATCACTTGCACCTATCTGGTACAGATTTCCTTGAGACTTCAGTGATAAATACTCTGGCTATCACTACGTTAGAAGATCAAATATCTATTGTGTATCTAAAATTACTAGAGTCAAAATCTGTTCTCATTTGAACTAGTCAAACTCCATTGACTTTCGCTGTCCACTTACCATAGCAGAGAATTTGATCTCAGAAATACAATTCCTTTTCAAAAGCAGAGACATTTCAAAGACAAAATTCACATTGCAGAGAAGGAAAGCGTATATTTAAATTAACACAACTCATTTCACTGTGCAACACTTCAGTTTATCATTCATAACGTTTTGACTTTTAGTGTGATTGACAGATGGACTAACCAGCCTCCTTGCACTTCACTTTTGTTTTTAAAGTTTTAAAGTTCCCCTTCATCTTTTCCATCCAAGCACTTCAAACCATTTGCGTAAGTAAATTATTTCTTGACATGACTAAACAGAACAGCTGCACTGGGAAGTTGGCCCAAGGAGAGAAAATTAAGGATTGTATCAATCTGCTAATGAACCTGTAAAGTAGCTTTTTCCAGTTTTTCAAGATTGTATGATAATAGAGTAATTTTTTCACCTGCACAGGATAGAAAATAGCTTGCAGCATGGGCAGGACATCACTGAAGAAAAAATCCCAGGTTTCAGCTAAGGTATCCAGTAGTTTCTGCCCTGCAAAAACACAAAACAAGCTAGTGAAGAGTTTTGGTTGTAATCAGCTAGCTGCAAAAATTAAAACATACAGGAAACAATGTGAATCTGCTACTATATGTTAAGATGAATCATGTAGCAGCTACTATTAATAATATGGAATTAGTTATTCATAGTGTTGTGTATCAGATCCTTCCATATTTGTGTCTTTTCAGGTGACTCATCTAATGTTCTTAATCAACTCAGAGAATCTGAGGTTACTCAGGAAAACCCTGTGAAGAATGAAAAGTAATAGCCCAGGTTACATCCTGGTCAGACAAGACAAAATTATTTACCAGGAGGTAAATTCAGTAGCAATCAATCAATCAATAAATCTTACTATCGGTGTCAGAATGTGATACTATTCTTAATTTTTGTATTAGAGCATTACTTTGAGCCTCAGCCAGGAAGTATTTTGCCCAGAATTACACACACATCACAAAGCAATAATGCAGGAAAGCAATGACACTGCTAACCACATTCAAAGTTAACCAACTGCCAATCTTTGCTATGGAATACCTGATCCCCTTGCCTTTTTAAGCACATGATGAATAACATTAGCTCTGGTGAACCTGAATTATTTCCAGGTTGATGACTTTAAGTTCTTTCAGTGACAGATGTAGATCACTACGCTATACTGCAGCTGCTGGGCTGTGGAACACACCAAGGTCTTATTTTCAGCAGTTCTCTCTGTCCCTCTTTCAGCAAAAGACTGAAAAGGGTGTTCTCTGTTTCCATTTTTGAAACGTTTTAAAATAGGTTTAGTTCTAATAAAATGCAGCGGGGAACCAAGTAAAAAAAAATCTAGCAGCTGTAGCAGTAATAGTAGTAATAATAACAATGTGATAGCAGTAATAGTAATAGTAATAGTAATAGTAATAGTAATAGTAATAGTAATAGCAATAGCAATAGTAATAGTAAGCATTTGCTGGATTCCCAGAAAGTAGGTTACTCTAAACGCTGATTTTTATGAAGCACAATATAGTCAATTTTGTATGGCATAAAAATGCATTTGGTACTTTTCATAGGGTTTCTAAAAGTTAATTGAAACTCATGAAAGAAATATAAGAAGCAAATTCTTCCCTTTGAGGGTGGTGAGGCCCTGCCTCAGACAAGCTGTGGCTGCCCCACTCTTGGAAGTGCCCAAGGACGGGTTGAACAGGTCTTGGAGCAACCTGGTCTTGTGGAAGGCACCCCTACCCATGGCAGGGGGTAGATAAGGATGATCTTTAAGGTCCCCTCTAACCCAAACCATTCTGTGATTCTGTGATTTTCAAAATCTTCTGCAGCATAAAACCCCTCTCCGAAGTGTGGTTTTTTTTCTCTTATGAAAACTTCAACACCAAGTGGAGAGAGAAACTCAAACCACGGGATGGGAACAACCTGAGATCTGAGCGCAGGACTGTTACTTCTGCAGACACAGGAAGCAAACTCTGCTCAGAATGGGAGCTCCAAACTTCCATGCGTCCAACTCTGTCTTGGGTGTTTTGAGAGCCATGGAGCCACTGATTACAGGATGGACGCTGGGGCAGGGCTGCATTTGAGCCAATAAATGGAAATTCCAGCCTTGGAAATTCAAGTCCACCAGCAACTCCCCAGGAAGGCTGTGTGTAAGAAACACCTCTGCCTCTGAATCAGATACCTGAATTACTGACACCCTCCTGTAACTTGCCAGCTTTAGAGAGATAACATTTCTGGTCACAGACTTGAAATAAACATGACCAGTTTAATTCCCACCTTACCAGAATTTCTGGCCATATCTTAATGGGCAACCACAAAATGATACACTAAATCAAAAACCAAAATAAGTTTAAAATTAACAGCTTGCTGGAATTTGGTATTTCCTAAACATGGTCCTATATTTGAAAGCCCTTTAGTGGTCTCACATTTTAGGTTTTCATCTAAGCTTTGATCTCAAAGATCAGATACAGTATTTTTGATTTTCAAGCTGGTAATACTAGGAAAAAAAAGGATTGGACTTCGATAGGTCTGTATCTCATTTGCTGATTTGATACTTACAAAACTACTTCCTTTGTGACTTACAAAGCAGCTACAAAGGCCTTGCAATCCCTACAGCTCCCCTTGTGCTCTCCAAGCTTTTATTTTATATAATCGGGGAATTTGGTGTTCAGCTTAAGGACTTTCACTACTTTTTTGGTAGGCTTTGGGGTTTTTAATGTGATACTGGTTTTCTTTTTGTGGTGTTCAAGGCTATTGTCTGTTCATCAGAAAAGCCTGATTCCATAACACTACCTTTATCTGATCAACTGTACTGTCAGTAATGAAAGGTCACATCCAGGATTTATAGATAGCTGAGACTAATGGAAACAGCCATCTCCAAGCTCCTGCTTAAGTTGTATATTTAGACTAAGTGACATTATGACTACATCTTTGGAAAAGGAAAGATGCATTTCTATAAAACTACCTTCTCTATTAAAAGATCTTTAAGATGTTTACATGGGCAATGATTCTTAGAAGTTATTATGAAACCTTTTCACCATCAGATGTATAGAATCACAGAATTGTTTAGGTTGGAAAAGACCGCCAAGATCATCAAATCCAACTATGAACCCAGCACTGCTAAGGCCACCTCTAAGCCACGTCCCCAAGTGCCACACCTACATGGCTTTTCAATACCTCCAGGGTTAGGGACTCCACCACTGCATTGGGCAGCCTGTTCCAACGCCTGAACAACTCTTTTGGTGAAGAAATTGTTTTCTAACATGCAACCTAAACCCCCTCTGGCACAACCTGGATGTCAAATCTGGGACAAGACAGCATATTTAACAACACATCTAAACACCACACAATAGCATTAGACAAAATAATGGCAACTTTAAACCAACACACCAGGTGGAAGTTCATCCTTGATTTTACTTCCAGAGGTGGCACCTCCAGAAGCTGTAGACAGTTAAATGGAGCCTTGCCTTTAAAACAAGAGAACAGTGCCTGACCTCATTTATGTCAGCGTGACTCTGGAATAACTCTTAAAACAAGCTACAGCATTATTTTGGACTCAGATACTTTAACTGGGATTTTTTTTTGTGTATTACACATCTCAATCTATTTTCACTTTTTCTAAGCAGGATATAGCTGAAGGAGAATGAAGTGTCCTTGCTGGAGGCAGCCCTTCCCTGACTCCCTCGATGCTGCTCTAGGCAACCACCTCCCCTTTATGAAGGTTAATGACCCAAGAACAGACTGTGGGAATGCACTGAGACATACTAAGTCATAGTCCCAAGAAGATAGTGGAAAGCATACCAGTGCCTCCAGAGTGCGTTTGTTAAAACACCTGTGACATACATAGCCATGCTAAAATCCAAGTTACCTTCATAAAACCGGATCTTGTCCCTTAGGATCACCATGCCTTTTGTGAGCAGCTGATTCTGTAAATAAAATATAGACTACATTTACTCCATTCTGTACTTCCCTACAGCCATTGTATTTGACATTTTGTTCATTCTTAACTTTAGACAGTGATTTTTTTTTATTTTAAAAATTGATCATTAATTATTGCTGTGTCCATCTTATTTATGGGATAAATAAGACACTTGGGACACTTGTGAAATGATGCTATAATCACCTGCTGTTTTTAGGACAAGGGATGTATTTTGTGCAGTACAAAGTGCTTCTCAAACTTCAAATGACTGACCTACAAAACATGTACTTAGAGAAGCAGGAAGAATATTACTTCAGCAGAAGCAGGAAGAATATTACTACAGTGATATTACTTCTAAAAGTCTTTTCTAGTAACTCTACTGCAATGAACTTCACTGGTTTACTCAAGGACTTCAATTTCAAGCTAAAAAACTGTCTCAAACCTCAAGAAAGACAGCAATGATCTACAGAAAACACAGTGACAGGTTAGGCTTTCACTATCTAACTATATGAATGTATATAAAATCCAAATCTCATTAATCCATTCATTTCAAAAACTCAGAGAAGTCAGTGGACATCTCTGAATGGTTACAAGGGTTTCCAGGTCATAATTTAGAGTGGGCAAAAGTTATTTTTCTCAGTAACATAAAACAGAATTGGATTTAAATAAAGAAAACACAGGCCTACCTGCAGATACTCAGTGAAAAATGATCCCAGTTCTGTTTTCAGTAATTGCCTGTATTAAAAGGAGCAAGAAAAGAATTTGTGTAATCAGCAAATCACATTGGCTGTGCACTGCATGAATGAGGGGAAGTCACTAATAGCAAATAATTTAGTAGCAAATACACTTTTTGTGTGTGAGCACAGAGACTGCCATTAATGACTAACTACAAAGAGAACAAACAGGGTCAACAATACCAAGACTCAAACCAGCATTTTTGCATGTTGAAAAATATTTCCTATCATTTTAGATGCCTCAATTGCACATCTGGAAGGAAAATAGCATTTGATGAGAAGAGGATGCTTTCCAACCTACATCCATTCAGGAGACTAAAGACAGCTGAAGTTTCATATAGTTTCAATAAAAAGGAGGCAGGAATTTAATAGTTTAGCTCTGCCTTTCATGGTTCCTCTATGCTAAAACCTACAAAGCAACCTCAGAGAGCAATTGAAATTCCCATGCAAAAAAAAACCCCACAAACTCTCAAATTCAGAAACTGAATTCAACTCAGTCCATATAAGCCTGCTTGTATCCAGATAAAATTTGCCACATGGCTAAAAAGATTTGTCATTTAAATCTCACACGCTGAATGTTAGATAATACTTCTGTTCAGTCAGGTCACTATTTAGATGCATAAACAACAGCTTGGATGTTATAGAACTGTAGCCCCAGCTGGATTTTCTGAACACATCTAAATCTCTTCTGAAAACCTGTCTGCATGACCATGTCAGGTCCCACGAAGTAGTGATGTCAAATGTGACTTAAAATCCAAACGCTCACTTCATTTAGGGTAATTATGCGAATTACACACTCAATAGCATGTCATCTATCCCTCTGTGTTACATCTTTAACTGACAACTGATTAGTCAAATTATTTAACTAGTAAATAAAGAGACATCAAACCAAACCAAATCCAGCATATTCTGTGAAAGTCTACAGGACTTGATTCTGATGTTCTTACAACACATGCTTCCGCACAGCCTCTTGAGATCTCCTGAAAATTCAGGAAAGAGAGGAGCATGTCAGGAGGCTGAAATATGGTATCTTGGTTTATTTATCCTTAAACACGTGTCCACATTGACCTCACAGCTCTGGAAGGTCTAGTCAGAAATTAAACAAAAAATAAACAGAAGGAAGGGCATTTGCAGATGCTCCTAAGCATCAAAGTCCTTTTCAGCTAGAAACTTGATTAATTTGGACAAACTATTCATGGACAAAAGTTCTGAAAGCCAGCTGAGGCATTATCCATAGGTGTCCTGCTGTCATGAAGAGCTGTTAGGTCAGCAGCCACTTCAGCATGTGGCTGCAATGTGTGGGAGGGGACAGCTCTGGCAGCACCCTGAGACTCTGCCCTCAAAAGCAGCACTGACAAGCCTTTGGCAGGGGTTAAAACCCACCTCAGCTCAAAGGCTGCTCAAGTTCCATTGCCTTTAGAGAAGTCAAAGAAAACAAGGTTGTGACAGCCAAATTGTAGCATGTTCACTCCAAGTGGAGATTTACTCTCCAGTGAGGTGACTTTTTTCTAGATCACAAGTGATGACACCAAAGGTTCATCTTACTTTGACCATGGATAGACAGATCATTTTTAGTTTGAGCTAACAAGAAAGTGCAGATTTGAATTCTCCTATGAGAGTGACTATTCATTCTCATGTATTTCTTCATGCCACTGTTTCAAGAAAATACTGGTATACTTTATGCTGACAGACTTTTCTTAATTTTCTTCCTTCTCCTCAAGCTAGCAGCGCCAGATGGACTCTTCACAGTCTTCATGAGGTGATGTGCAGCTACCTTCTCTTTTTAGTATTTTAGGTTCTGCTGATAAATTCTGGTAGTTAGGTCAGGGAATAAAAATATATGTTCTATTTATCCAATAGCCAGCTCTCTGATAAAACAAGATCCCATCACATTTATCACATTTCCACTTTTTCAGCTGAAATCAAACAACCAGCTTTTGGGTAATTACATGCACTGGACTGCACCACACCAGGCAGCCCCACACCTACATTAACATCTCTGTTTACAGGGCAGAAGAACTGACAGCACAATTCATGCATCTTGCTTTTTGAATTCCTAAAAGCACAGATACTTCAAGCTACTTAATTAATTTCTAGTGAACGCTGGTGTTTGATATTCTTTGTATATATTCATTTAAAAGAGATCCACAACAAGACTGGATCCAGGATATTGCTTGCAATTTCTTTTTCATCCTTCCTAATTTCCTTTAGCAAACAACAGCTAGGCCATCAGATTCTAGATAATTTCGATTACTGACCAACCTTATCTAGACATGTGGACATCATGATGGAATCCAGGTAAAAATCTGACTAAACCTAAAGGAAAACCCTGACCAGAGAGCAGATCCTATTTCAAGTACATCTGAATTTCAAAGCGTGTATTTTGCACTCCTAAAGCTTCTCTGTCACTGATATCAGGTCTTCATTTCCTGTTTAATGACTTAATAAATTAAGATGATAATATGAATTCCCTTAAAATGTGCTAAAATAGCTCCTGACTTTTTCTCTTCCCTGATGCTACTTCATAGGTTCATTTTTAAATTAACTCTTGCAACATGACTCAGAATGCAAACTGTAACACTGCATAATAGATGCTAAATAAAGTTAAATGCAGCAAACAAGTGATTTCACTGCATTTGAACTCGGGCTGCAAAAGAGGAAATGCCACTAAAATGTGCTTTGCTTGCACCGTATCAGTATCCTGAAACTCAGAAAAGAGGCAGCTATAAATAAGCATTAGCTTTAATACAGGACATTTAGCTTCCACTGTTTCCTTTTGCTTCTTTTTCTTCTTTGTCTTAAAAGTGTTCAAAATAAACACTTTGAAATTACATATGGCACGCTAAATTAAAAAGGAGAAAACACTATTTGATTATTAATATTGCAGACATGGACTAAGAGAAAACAAAACATATGCATGGAGGTTTTTATTACTAGAGTTTTGACTCACTCTCTAATAAATCACCCAGTAAGGGCCCAGAAGAAGGAATGCACATACTAGTGATGCTCCAGATGCTGGGACTTTACTGAGCTTCATCAGCTTCAGCAGAAGAATTCAGGAGTCCCAGCAGTGTGAGAGAAACTCAACTCCCACACTGGTTTTATTGCAATAGGGATTCTGAGGGCTGTGTATGTAATTTCGTATTTAAGGCCACTTTTTAATGCCACAGGAATGGTGTGAAAAGGCATTGGTGTAAACAAGTGGTAGCTCTTATGGGCCAAACTTAAAAGAAAAGTAAATGGTACTGTACAGATTTGTACCCATTGATGTTTCCTTAAATAATCAGGGTTCAAAACCTTGAAATGTGTGTTCAGAAGTTTTACATATTTAATTGGATGTATGTGACACATGGTAGTCGAATATGTGACATTCCTGAATCAAAAGAATGGTGTGTAAATTTTGTTCAAATATTTACACTTGATCTGTGAGTCAACTTGGATATTCAGGGTTCATTATGAAAAATATTCTAGAATCTGTTCTAATTCAAGCGGTAAAGTAAGGTAACTTCTTCTACTGTCCTGTAACTACTCAAGAAAGTAACTAACTAATATTAACCATTTACCTGAATGGTTCCACACTTGAATTCTGCTCAGTGGAAATAACAGATTTGCTTCTCAACTTGTACTTGTGGGGAAATGCATCTAAAACAATTGTAAGGCAAGCGTACACTTGTTTCACTTCTGAGGTCATGTTTATGTATCAGGTATTCTTGCACTCAATAATAACATTAACCCAAAGAAAGTTATTTTGAAATAAATAATAAAAACAGGAAGACAGGTGCTTTTGGCATGTGTCAAATCAGAAATTTCATAATCAGCTCAGGTTTGAGGCACCAGGCATTCTCCCTGAAGTGAGCTATCAGCTGAGAAACCAACAAAGCAGCATTATCCCTACCTGAATAAAAAGAAGTGGACCTATCAAGTATCAGCAAAGCTGTTCATAAAATGGAAAAAAAATTAAAATCAGTGTATTTCTAGTCAGCTTGCCTGTTCAGCCACATGAGATGCTGCAATAAATTCAACTCAACTATGTTACCAAGCATCATTGTGGCACAGGGTTAGGAGGCAAGTAAATTAAAGCAAAATTTGGGCACATTTCTATCTATTTGTTGGTTCATAAAAGATTATATTTGTCTGACACATCAGCAGAAAATTTTTCCTCTCCTGTCCCTCACCAGCAGATGAGCACATTAGGAGAAATGCATTGGGCCAAGAAATCTTAGTCCAGAAGTACCATTTTTTGTCATTTAGATAAAACTAAAGAATCCTAACAGCACCTACAATAATAATGATTAACCACCATTCCAGTAAGCAACTCAACGTGATTGATGGATCTCATGCTGACAAACATCCTAGAAAAGCTACTCTTTGTATGTAATTTTTTCACTAGCGAAATAAGAAATAACTGAAGAGTAAGTTTATTTTAATTTCAAAAAGAGCAAACAGGCCAAATATCATCTGGCTGGACTTTTCTGAAGATATTTTCACAATTAAAGGAACCAACTATCCCAGACTGGGAATCTGACAGGGGCAGGTAAACCCAGAATATCTAGGTAGTCTGGGGAATATCCTAGAGAGTCAGACTCCAGTGTCCAGCCAGAGGAGCAATAAGCAGTAGGGAAAAGGGAATAACTAAGGATCATATCTGAAGACAGCTAGGGAATGTAATAAGCTGTCTGTCTTTTGTAGCTGCAGATTCTTTTCCACCATTTATTTTATGAAGTATTGGACAAATTTCTATAAGGAAATCTGCTACCTTGCCCTTGCCAGTGAGACGGTTTGGTAAGTAACAGTAAGTGCTGAAAAAGTAGTAAAATATAAATGTAAATCCAGGTATCAGCTTATATCTTGTAAATTTTCATTTCAACTGTAACTTAACTCAGTGTTAAGATTTTGACTTTTTTTTTAAGGGAAGAAAGTTCCCATTATACATCCCACTGGCCTACAGTTAGGCTGTTGCAGACAGCATCATCAGAATATGGGGAAAAAAGTTTGAAGCATAAAAAGTGTTAGTCAGGCCATGGTGTTTGACAGGACAGCTTTGCAACTTCACACACATTCATGCTGTGAGGGAAGAGCAGTAGATCTAAGGGACCACCAGCCAGGACATCTTTCCTTGCCATGTCTCACTGAGTGCTTGGAGGCTTTACCTCCTCCACAGATGCAAGGAAAGCACCCCAGAGTGGCACCTCTGGAAACTGGCAGTATCACTGCTGTGCAGTAG
>PYHW01010297.1:2648507-2679739 GCA_013186435.1 Turdus rufiventris
GGATGGATCAGCTCTCACTCATAGTGAGATGCAGACACCCATCTGTAGCAATGATTACTGAGACAAAATGGACTGTGCTGGTCAAAACTGCCGCTGGGAGAAAACCTTTATGCTCTGTAGAAGATGTGGAGTGCGAGGGTTGGCAAACAGTACTGAGCATCTGGCTGAGAACACCTTGCGTGGCCAAGTCTCTTACCTGACTCCTTCATTGAGGTTGTAAAGTTCATGGTCTGGGAGACCCTTACGCTGGAATACCGCTATCACTCCATTGTGGATACTGAAAGAGGACATGATGAGTCATTAGTGCCCAGTAAGATTTGAGAAGGGTATCACCTCCACAACTATCCTAGCATTTCTGTCTAGACAATTCAGGACCTTTTAAAAGTCACAGATGACTTCCAGTACTCCACCCAAAAGGAAATTGCTGCCTAGAAAACAGATAAATCACCTTTGAAAATCATTTCTTTTTTATTTGTTCAAAATCAAAGTTTGCTCACTGTTTGAACTCAGTGATTTCAACACCTGCACATCTGAAATCAGTAATTTCAAAAACTTAGGCCAATATTTTTACGTACTTTAAGTATGTCAACTATAACTTTTAATACATTCACAGTTTAAGTATATTTGAATTATTTGAAAATATTATTTTTATCTCTATGGCTCACTGTAGAGTCAGTTAACAGCTTCCACTGCATTGGAGTCTGTGTAAGGCAACAGCAATCAGCTTTAGAGCTCTGGAAAGCAGGACAAGGACCAGATTGCCCATCCTGGAGGTACAAGCGTGTGGAGTTGCTGTGTCTTGTCAAGAAGAGCTAAAGGTGTTGGTATCCATTCAAAAGGTCTCCAGGGGGAGTAAGCTTCATTCCTGCAGGTGGAAGAGCTTATCATGGAATCACAGGATGTCCTGGGTTGGAAAGGACCTAAAGATCATCCTGTTCCACCCCTGCCATGGGCAGACACAGCTTCCATTAGAGCAGATTGCTCCAAGTCCCATCCAACCTGGCTTTGAATGCTTCCAGGGATCCAGGGGCAGCCACAGCTTCTCTGGGTAGCCTGATCCAGGGCCAGATCCCACTGCAAGGGGATGTCACTGCAGGAGCTATGCCAGGCAGCAGCAGAGTGCCGTGGGAATGCCAGTGTCCACATTAAATTTTCCCAGGTCCATAATAAGACAACTCCTTTCAATGCCAGCTGGGAGCAGAGGATTGACTGGAAGGTAAATTCAAAACTGTTTCCTGACAGGTTCAAAATGCAGGCACACAATAGCAAAGAGATGCACTACCAGAAAAGCTCAGCCACCTTCATCTAAGGACAAAAGAAACTAAAAGTGGCAGGTAAAAGGTCTGACCAGCTGTGGAGAAATACAGATGCAGACAGAAATAAGAATCATTATCCTCTTCTCTCCTGTGTTCCTTTGAAGATGTTTCTGAGGCCTTACACATGAGTGCTTCCACAGCAGTCCCTCTCTCTCCCTATATCTGCAACTATAGACATACATTCACAATCTAACCCCGATTATCTTGGCTGGCTCATGCAGACACACTCAATTTATGATTATTTGAAAATCGGCAGATAAATGTCTCTGGTATACAGTGAAGTGACTTGGATATTTTAATATTATGAGTAATATGGGAAGTAAGATTAATGTAGTGGATAAAACGAGCAATCTTTTCACACTCTTCTGATTCAGAAATGAACTTTGCAAAGTTCCCTGCCAAACCTCCATAGAGAAGAATGACTAAATATCTCTCCTGAAAGGCAACGTGCTCTATCACTTTCTGGCACCCCTTTCTGAACAAGGGACAGGTCTTCTCTCTCCAGATTAACTGGTCCATCATTGTACCTCAAAAAAGTAAGGGAGAGCAAGCTTTTTTATCCAGAATTAAAGGGGACAGGCTGTGAGCATTGAATTTATTGTCTGTATAGTAGAACAGCATCTACATAAAACATCCTATCAGAGAACTTTTAACTTGCCTGGAATCTCCCTTGTAGTGAAGGACAATATCCTTGTCTCCAAAACAAGAGGAGTCAGAATAACTGGGATGCTGTTGGTGGCCTCAGCTGGTGTTAGGATACTGAAAAGTTTGCTTAAATCTTCTGTTACCTTAAGCTAATGAAAAAAAACAAACCCAGACCTTGCTTAAATCAATGGGTTTCTATAACAAGTGAATGTTGAAAAAGATTTGGTCTGAATGATTCAGCCTTTTGGTATAACGAAAACCTGAGCTGCTGCTTACACACAGAAGTCCTGCAAGATATTTGAGATGGGTGGATCGCTTTACTTGTGCCTGCAACCAGCTTACATTGAGGCTCAAATCAGTAATATACATAATTAAACTTATATTGCAATAGTTAACCTGAACTGAAAATGCCTTGTAAACTCCCTTCTGTACCTCTTCTACAACATGAAAGTTAATAATGGGTGCACTCATGCACTAATACTACTGTGAACACCTTCTCTGTCGTTGCTTTGTATGTAAGTGTGTGCACAGGAACACGGTACTGCAGGAAACAAGAGTCCAACAGAGCCCAAAAAACTCTACAGAGCAGGCTTGCTGGAGAAGGGGAAATCAGGATGTAAAAACTGAAGAGACCAGGTCTTTTTGGGGGAGTGCCTTTAGAAGGACAACAAAATGTTAAATAGCTCCAGCAATGTATTGTACTTATCTACCCCACGGGAGATACAGAGTGCCAAAGAAAACTAGCTACAACCAAGGCAGCACTCACAGCCACAAAAATCAACTCAGCAGCCTAAGAAACTTCATATCTTTTGAAAGACAACTCATTCCACATTTGACTGAACCTCCAAAGGAGAAGGTGGTTCTAACTGACCATAACATGGGGAATGGCAGCTCCAGCACATACACCATAGACTTCCCCCACAATTAGCTTCACCATGAAGGCATTTGGAAGGTGTAAATCCCTGGACCAGAGAGCTGGATGCTTGTTGATGGCACTCCCAACCAGCCCAACAGAGGCAGAGTCAAGGTGGGCAGGGTGGAGTGGATTATTCTGATTTTTGCACAGTATCAATATATTATTGGTTACTGCCAATTTCTGGCAGAGAAATTTTTCTGGCAAATCAGCAGGACAACATTCCACAAACATCACACAGATAATTTTAGTTCTCTGAATCAGTCACTGCCTTTGTGTGCAGACAATATAGGTGAAAATATCATTGTGATTTTTATGAAGTGTTTGCAAATTTTCCCCTGCCCAGAGCTTCAGGTGAAGTCCAGAAAAAAAACCAATGCTGTGTGAATAATCACACAGGCAGTTAAAGACAATATTTTCATTTCAAAAAGGATAAAATTAGGGCAATTTTTGTCTGCACAGTTACATGATCAGCTAATTAACAATAATTAACTTGCTAAATTTCCATCAAAACCTTCATGAAGACACCCTTGCTCCAGAGTAAAACACCATTTTTCTGAATTAGCTTAATCCAATTGGGAAGAGCCCATTTTCAACATAGCTTCAGTCCAGCTGCAACTCCACCAGCTTTCCATGAGGCCTTGACCCTTCCAAAATAAGCTTGCAGATGCTAGTTCACTTATGTTCCTGGAACTTCTACCCAAGGTAAGGCAACCTGGAAAGAGGGATAGGCTGCAATTAAGCACGTGGTACAAGTGAAAATAAGCTGGCCTGGAAAACTCCCTCTTCAAAGAGTTTGGGAGGCATTAGTTCGCTCACTTCACCAACTATAATCACTGCTCTTACACACCAAGAAATTGAGACAGAGAGGTGAGGAGACTTCCTGGAGATGTTGCTAAGAGTTAATATCTCCACGGACTATAGGACAAAGAAGACTGGTTTCCTGCATTCAAGGAAGTGTAAGTTATTCTGGAGGGCTCTGGGAAGCAGCAATTCCCTACTACCACCACCACCCCCTGTTACTGTAGTCATGGCTGGAAAATGCTCCTTGGAGAGCAGTGGTGGCTGGGGCCCATGGGAAGTCTCCTTCCCCAGCCCTGTTCTCCTTCCCACCTCGCAGTGAGATTCTGTCTCACCCACCATGCCCACAGAGTGCCAAACACTCCACACAGGGCTTCAAATAAAGAGTCAAGGAAAAAGGGTGATCCTCAGACATGCAAAATATTCAAAAATATTTCTAAATAAAAACTGAATAACAGAAGAAAGAGGAAAATATGCTGGTCTGGAATATTTTCTCCACTGGAAAAGCCTTCCTGTGATCTGAAAAAACATTCATCTAAAAATAGGAGATGAAAGATGTTTTGCATAAAAGTTATTTCACTGCAAGCTGTTGTGCTTTTTACAACCCTGAAAAAAATTAGCCCAGATCATAAAATCCTTTCAGATTTGGTACGTCTCCTTGGATTTACTGCTGATCTCACTAACGTCACAAGCAACTTACCTGTTTTCTCCACCTTTTCTTTGCTATCTCCTACTCCTTCATTTCTCTATGAATGTTCCGCATTTTTCCTTACATCAAAGAGGATCTAAGAGCTTTTGACTAGAGGCTTTCCCAGAGCACAGCTGTAACAGTATAGCTCCTGATTAGGCAGTCTCTGCCAGCTCTTTCAGAATGAAAACCCTGCCATGGATTTTATTTGGCCTGAGTGGGCCCCCTGGTGTGTGAGCTCAAGATTAAAACCCCTGGGTTTCCCACTCCAATTGGTCCAGTTAGCATTCAGCCCTCATTTTTTGCCTGAAGCAGAAATGGGGGTTGGGGGGGAGGCCTAGAACTGAAGACAGTGCTAGTGAAAAAATCGACACTATTTTAATCCAATGCAAATTCTGTGAGCTGTAATGAAGTGTATTATTCCACTGTGTTGTTGTTGGTTGCTAGAACTGCACTGTGTTTTGCTGCACAGATATGGGGTTCATGGGAAAGCAAGCTCTGAAAAAGCCATTATATAAAGTCTCTATTTGCCTAATAGCAGACAACAGCTTGGCACAAATTTCCCTTCGATGTAATAGTGCTGCGAAGTTTCACAGCATTTTAGTTCAGACATGAAGGGAAGTCATCAGGGAGGAAGTGACCTTCCTTGCCACCAGAGTGGTGCTCCCCCAGTAAGATCAGTTAGGTTCCTTCAGGCTGTCCTCCCCTGGTGTCAAAATGCAGAAAGAATCCTCAGGTATGAACAGGCTGAGCTGAGACTGGTGTGAAGGGGACAGAGGTGGCAGAGAGGACATCACTGGATCACGGTGGCCATGCACAGAACAAGTGCAGAAGGGCAGCCATACATCCACCCCCTTCTCCTAAAACACCTGCAGTGATGCAGCTGCTGTCCTGCAAAAGACTCCACTCAGCTTTTCAGACCCTGGCATGGCCAGCAGTCTTGCTCTGCCCCAAAGATCTGCCTTTCAGTCAGGGCTGAACCTGCTGTGTGCTGCGCTTCAACTCTCCCCACTTCAGCTCTCATGAACTTGAGTCAAAGCTTCTTTGAAAAGCAGATACACACATGCCACACCCGGGCGCAGCTGCTAACATTAGGCAAGAAACAGCAGACATTTAAATATAGAACAGCCAGGCTGGGTGAGAAAGGAGAGCTCTGCTGGTGCATCTTGACTTCCTTGATCAGCCAGCTCTTATCCTTACACTGAATGAAACAAAACAAGCAATCATTTCATATGGAAGGAAAAATATCCCTGCAAACCAAAGTATGCAAAGTGTCCTATCTTGGGTTGTTTGAATTTTGCAGCAGAAAAATAAAAGAAATTCCACAGCTCAAGATTTAAAAATCCCAGACCAGATTTCTGGTGAGTCAAACTTTAGATGTCCAGGAACATTACAGTCTCCCCTGGAGAGATGAACAGATTCCCTCAAGACTAGACCATGCTATATATGTCAAGATGGGCATGCAGATAGGCAGAAGCAACAGTGGATAATTTCTTAATCCATCCAATTAAGTATCATTTAAGACCTGACCTTCCTCAGGATAAAGACACAGTTTTACAGTAGAATATCCAATTTTCTTAAAAGAAACAGATGATTAAAGTCTTCCTGAGCCTGAAAGAACTACCCCCACTCACTCTTTCACCCAGGAGAAAGCCTTGCAGTGCTAAATAAGAAATAAAGGCCTTCCCTTTCCCCATGCAGTGCAACCAGCTCATATCTGCAATACCTTCCATAGCTCTACGCTGTTAATGCAGGCACACGATGCACACTTGAATTGCACCCACACGACAACCCTGCTATTGCTCTCAGGTACTTCAGGGGAACATGCCACCAAAAAGAGCAGCCTGGCAATCCATGCACTTGGGAAAGGGTGGAAAGCACAGTTAGGTCTGAGTTCATGCAAAGCAGTGATAGGACGACTCATGGACACCTCTTCAAGGAACAGGCAATGGGACAGTTGTGTAATTGTTTGGATGAAACGTGCAAATGTCCAGCTCATTGACTGGCAAGCACTTCTGGCCAGAACAGTACTTGTCCTGTCCAAACCAAAAGTAAAAAACTCTTGCTTCATCTCAACTCGGAAAATCCTCTAGTCTGAATATCAGCACCCCAAGCCTGGAACTCTCTGCCTCCTAGCAAGCCGGGTGACTGATCTGCTCTCCATTTGCATCTACCTCCACATCTCCCTCCCCACTTGCAAGACCATGAAAAATTAATCCCTGCCAACAAAAGCTGTCAGCACACCATCACAAAAAGGCTCTGGGGACTCTGTTCTGTCACCTTGATTCCCACCCAGAAGTCTCTTATTCTCTGCTGCTTTCCTTAGGGCTACTGGCCAAATTAAGTCTCAACTGGCACAACTCAAGATGGCCCAGTCTATCCTTGAACTACTATCACCATCCATCCATGCATCAGGTACAGCTCAAGGTCATTCAAACAGCATGATATTTGAGAAGAAACTCAGTCTCTGTTGTTATCAGCACAGTTTCAGAGTTTAGTGCACTCTTGGCATTCAACAACTACTTAATACAGATGTGAAACCAAAAATCAAGTGGTGAGAAGGACAGAAGATATGGTATTTTATATTTTATATTTTTCTCAGAATTTTAGCAAATGTGTCTGTAGTTCACTGGTATTTTTCTTCCATGGTACAGTTTACAGTTCATGGTACAGTTGTACTACCATACAATTATAAAATACTACAGATGACACTTTCCAAGCTGTGATCCAGGAAGTGACATTTCATTTTCAAAAATGACCTAAGAATTTAATTCCTAACAGTTTAGAGACTTAGTTTCATCTTTTAAGATTGTCACCAAAATGAACATTAAGATGCTTTCTGAATAGCTGAGCTAATTGATACATTCCCAGTGTAATGTTTGCATAGGTTGTCTTGTAAAACAGCCATACAATTAAAATAAACACAATAAAGAAAACAATCAGTACTTACTTTCCCTGTCCAAAGTACAGGTGCTTGCATGTGTACATACACATATGCACTCATCTATTTGTACTAACATGAGTAAACTCAGTAGACTTTATCGACCACCAGCAACAGCCACGGATATGCAGATAATAGTATGTATTTAATAGTTGTGCACATATAATTTTTTAAAAAAATAACCTAAGCTAAATAAACTTTGAATAAGAATATCTAGATAGACACAAAGATGTATTTGTAGCTAGACCCTGTGAAACAAGTAGCTGTCCGTCACAAAGGCTGAAGGGAAGGCAGGGACATCTCTTTGTTATCAGCCTTCAGAGAAAGACCAAGAGCAAAGGTACAATAGGCACTCCTGTGTTTATCTGAGTGGGAGCTCCAGTGCATGTACCAAGACAGCCTGTGAGCCTGCCAAGGCAGGAGCCAGGCAGCCCAGCCTGCAGCCCGCAGAGCAGCTGTCAGTCCCACTGCAGGAGCATGGGGACGGTGCCAGGAGCCAGTACACCGTGTGACCTTACCTGTTCCAGGTAGCGTTGGAGCAGGCCCGGCGCTGCTGGGTCCCCCGCTCATCCAAGGCTGCCTGCTCTCTCTTGCCCAGATCACTGAGGCTGGGCGAACTCATGAACTTCAACCTGCGAAGAGTCCTCATGGTCAAATGTGTGTTTGCGTGTGGCAGCTACAGATACACCATCCTGTTTACACACACACACACGCAGCTGGAGCAGCGGCAGCAGCAGCAGTGCGAGCAGTTCCCTCCGTTTGCTGTTCAAAAAAGAAACTTAAAAAAAAAAGAAGAGAGAACCAGTCTCTACGGAGCACACCTCTGCCAGCAAGAAAACAAACCTTTAATCAGATCAACTCTGACGTCATCAACTGTGGTTAATAATTTCTCCAGTCCTTTCAAAAAATAAGTCGAACTTCTGGCTGCTGCTACAGCCCATTGAAGGGGCCCCTTGTAACCACAGCTGCCCCAAGTGTGAAGGCTTCCCTTCCCCGTGGCCCCAGGCACCACGTCCCGGGAATCTCACTCAGCACTGTGGTGTTCCACCTGTCATGGGAACCGCTTGGCTCCTCCAGCAGCCTGGAGGGGTCTGGCAGCATTTCCCAACCTCTCCCCCCTCTTCCTGCACTCATAAATGGAAATGAAACTGGAAGGCAACAGGCAAAAGAAAAAAAAACAAAACAACCAAACCCAAGCAACCAATACTGACGTATTGAGGCTTTACTGGGAAGTTTCATAATCGCCTGTGCTCTGCCACTTTACGACAATGAACACTCATACACTCATACATCCACATCCACACCCTCAGAGGCTGCTCTGGCTCAAAGCCTCACACAAAGGATTGGCAGAATGAAAAGCAATGGTGTGGGGTTTAGCATTTGGAGGAATTTGTGGTGGTGCACAGAAAAGCCAGATGCTTTGCCTTTCTCTGCCTTTTATTTGTTTTATTTTATTTTTAAATTGCAGTAACAGATGCACAACTTGGGGCATACCAAGTTTCCACAAAAGCCCCAGATGTCTTATCTTCAAAGGAAAAATCTTTCTTTCTCTGACTGCAGAAGTGGAGCTGAAAGATACGCTGTTACAAGACTCCACCCCATGCTTAACTTGCTGTCACTCACTTGCAGCTCTGTTTTAAATCCAGGACTGCCTGGATAATCTTCTGGGATAGTTTGCAACAGACTGAGCCAGAATGCAAGAACCGCTCTTCTGTTGCTACAGCATCGATCTGCAAATAGTCTGGTAAAAGCCACAGAGGCTCACACTCACTGCAAAGGAGTTTCAATAGAAGAACTTAACCTTTCTTTTTTTTTTTTTTTCTCGCTTTCTAATTTCTCTTTTCATCTCTGATAGCCTGTTGTCTAGATTCAGGCTATAACCAGATTTCTTGGTGTCCAAATAACATGACAAAGCTTACATTACAGGAAAACTCAATTTATCACAGAGAGCTCTGCCCCATGTGCATCATATGCTGACATGTTTTAGTAAATAAACCAATTCCTCTCACTATTCACCCACGGTCAGATAGGATTATTCCATATAAATATTTACTTTTAAAATTCGTATTTGGGGTTAGCTCCATGGGAACTAATTGCTACTTAGGGAACTAAATCTATGTGCCAGTTTTAGCCATAGTGGTTTTACCCAGTTGCTTGAATCAGGATTGTATTAATTGCTCTTCCCACACCAAAATTCTCAAACACACAAACAAACATCACAATAGATGGCATATAGCATTTCCCTTTGGAAGGGACCAGCAGCCCCACATTTAACCTACGGACAAAGACATTACTACCCCCAGTCTCTTCCGGATGTTTAAATCCTTCAAACAAACAACAAGTTTGCTGCCAGTATGTATATGGCAGCAAAAGGAAAACAAATACAACTACGTATATGTGTATCTATATCTATCTCAATGTTTTAAGGGATGAAATGTCTTCTGCAGCATACAGATGAGAGAGCAAACAAAGCTCCAGCAGAAGACTGCTTTATCCAAATAGGATGAAGGGCACTCCATTTCTGTGGACGATACGGCTGAGGAGAGCAGCAGAACACAACTCAGCCCAAGCTTCTGCTAAGGGCTCAGATAAAATCTTTGTCTGCCTTGTTCAGTGAAACAACTAGTTAGGTAAGTGGAAATATAATTCCCTCTAATTTCATTTTCCACCTAGTTCAGTTGTTTTTCTGCTTCTCACTTTCTGCGAATTTGATAAGTTTTGCAAAATATTATTATACTGGATTAAATTCTTGGATTTTTTAACTCTGATTCCCTCTGTATGGTGAAATACTACACCTGTAGAAGTCATTCTATTTATATGCCACCCCATTAATCCCAGTAACCAGTACTAGACTCAGAGTCAACACATGCACCAAAACGACAGGTGAGATGGCATTCCAATCTCCTGAAAAAATAGTAACAGGAGACATGCTTTCTCTACACTAATTTCTCCTTTCTACAATTATACTTGACCAAATGTTGATTTATGATACAATAAATAATTTTCAACAAGGGTTACATCTACCCCTGTAGAGTAATAATACTTCATATTTGTGCCATGCTGTGAGTCCACGGACATGATTGATTTCATGTCATTCATTAACTTGACCTAAGCAGCTCTTGGGTTTGAGGGGAGAAGATAAAATCTGCACTTCGGCATTACAAGTGAAGAAGAGAGAGGTGGCATAACTTGCCCAGGCCACCCCATAAGCAAGTGGCAGAGACATCAGGAGATCCTGGACCTCTGTTTCCCATTCCAGCAGAGAAACAAGGGGATGCTGCAGGGAATAGGTAGCTTCTGGGAATAGGTGACTTCTGGGGCCCGGGTGGCCAGAGGGTAATGCAGGAGACAGAGGTCAGAAGGGCTTGTGCAGTAGCTATGCTTCTGCAGCCACTGGTGAAGAGCAGCTCAGCAGCACAGACTGCTCACCACTGGCCACGGAGAGGGATGGGAGCACTGTCAGACTTACTGGGAGGGAGGGGTAGACTGGGGGTTAGGAGGAGACCTCCAGAAGGCTCAATAAGAAGCACTACAAGCTTCTTAAACAACTGTACTCAGCACAATCACAGAGCTGAGACTGTAAAGCACTGGTAGGTTAATTAATTTAAACCCAGCATGCCGTGCATGGTACTAATACCACTGCTTAGCTCACACAAAACCTGCAGCTGAAAGGTTAAGTAGTTTAATCAGAACCACACAGCCACCTCAGTGAGGAAGGCACTGTCAGCCCTAGCTCCTTCTCTTCCCCTCCAATCTTTCTCCTCGTAAAAACAGGCCTGCCCCTACTAGAAAGAATTCTTTGATCTGTGGGGCCCACATCCTGTGAGTGACTGCACAGCAAGTCCCAGAGCCACCAGAGTCATAGGGCAATTTCTGCTTACCTGGACTTAACTTCTATCTCAAGGCCTAAAACAATATACAGGTAGATAAATACAGGCTGGAAGTTGAAGAGGATTTATGCTTTCACCAGAAAACCATGCTAACATACAGATCCAGGAACTCGTACCAAACACTGCTTTTAAAATCACAAGGGTTACTCCACGGTTACCTCCTGATATGTCAGTTATGTCTGCAACACTCTTGCTGGGACCTGTGGTTTACATACTGCATTGCTGTGCCTACAAAATATTAGAAAAAAAATCCAGGCAGTCCTCCCCCAGCATACAGTTTCCAAAAAATGAGGTTTGCTGGAGAAAAAAAAATTATTTACCTAACGTTATGTTAATTTTCACAGTTTAATTGTACTGTTTACTTACAAGTTTCTTTTTGGCCATGACAAGAGGGGAAAAGAAGCAAAAAGTAATGTTCACAATGCAAAACAGTAAGAAATTCTCAATATATGAAATTCATAATAAAGCTGTTACTGCTATAGGTCAACACATCTTAGACAACACCACTCAGCTACTGCAATGACAGGTGAGCACTGCAGTGGTATCGGTACCAGTGGGAGGATATAAACAGTAAGAATTTGCCATCTCAGCTTTATTTACTATTCAGAGCTTTGCCATGAAACAAAACAACTCAATAAATAAAAATTCTAATTGCAAAAGAAAAAAAGCAGCCCACTACTTCACTTGATCTCCCTATCTCTTTTGGAGAAGAGAGCAGAACTTCCTATAGTGACGTTGAGTGGTGTACACTTGGCAAACAAAGAAGAGAATGGTAAAATGTCTCTGTGGCAGAAAGGAGTTTAAAAATCTCCTAGGAAAATGCACTTTACTTTTTCATAAAATACACCACGAAACTTAGGGCATGCCTTGACACATGCCAAAGCTCAGGAATTAGTCTTCTTAGAGAGCAGCACAGCCTTCTTAAAGGCACAGCACATCCTGCCACGCCAGCAGACAAGAGGCGAGACAGAGAGGAAGGAGATGCAACCATCAGGAAAAAATATAAAGAGCCAGGAGGAAATGAAATTGTAAACCGTATGACTCATCAATTCCTTCGCTACAGTATTTACAGAAAGTTCCTTTATCATCTGAAAACAAAGAATAAAAATAATAAAGAAAGTATGAAGCTAAACAGGGTCTATTTACACCTTTCCTCCTCTATCCCACTGACTCTGTAACCTCTGGAGATAAAGGCATTCTTAAGGATGCCTTTTTTTAAAATTAAGATTAGTCCTTGCTAAACCCTTGGTTTTTCTAGTTCTTTATCTTATTTGTTCCCTCACCACAGCCAAGCACTGATTTGCAAGAGAGGACTTGGCCTTACTTCTACATCTTCCCAACCTTTGTAACATCTCCTGTACTTCTGCATCCCATGACCAACCATGCCTGCACGACCATAGCTGCCTCCCTTTGGACAACTGGGCTCTCTGCCCCTTCACCTCCATGTGTGATTCAACATGGCATTTGTCTTTTAGGCTGTGACAAAGAAATGCTCATAACAGTATCTTCTTGCTAAGTAATCACAAGGTAACATCCAAGAAGAGCCCTCTGACTAGGGCTAGAAAGGGATGTTCTGCCCCTGTCACTACTTCTGCAGTTCATAGTCCATCCTGCAAAGCTTCAGACCCGACCTTCAGGCAACCCATGGCTGCTGCATTTCCAGAGATACACTGGCTTCCACCAAACATGGCCATCCATGGCACGGCAACCTGCAGGCAATCAGGGTTCTTTTCCTGGACCTTCCCTTACAGAAGCTTTTCGGTGTGAGGCAGAACAGCATGAGTGTGTCCAAGAGATTTTCTCAGCAGAGAGACCTGCATTTGAGCAAAGAACCATCCAGACTGCAGCAACCATCTAATTGTAGTTTCTTTTCGCAGTCTGCTGATGAATGATGTTTATTACTTGTATACTGAGCTTCTCAGCCTCCCCACCTTGGTCCCTTCCTGCTTCCCCTTCACCCTTTGCTTTTGTACTCTCTCTTTGTTTTTTGTCTTTCTTGGCTAGTAAATCCTTCCTCGGGCAGTTTTTAAATATAAAGGGAAAGGAAAATAGTTGGTACTAACACAATATTTGCAAACCACTCTTCAGCTGGCTCTTAGGCAATCAAGACTTCAGTTTGCCTGTTTGGACTGTGAGCTCTTCTTTATCCTTTTTACTT
This sequence comes from Turdus rufiventris, assembly GCA_013186435.1. Taxonomy (NCBI): domain Eukaryota; kingdom Metazoa; phylum Chordata; class Aves; order Passeriformes; family Turdidae; genus Turdus; species Turdus rufiventris. The sequence continues at coordinate 2,661,860 of PYHW01010297.1, forward strand.
AGGGGATTTGCTCTGTTTTTCAGCCAGCAAAATGGGGCCCTGAACTCAGATAGAGATGCCAGTCCCCAGCATAATCTTACATAGATTGTGAATTAAGCAATACCTGCTGAAAGCATCCATGAAATTCCCCCTTTGTCAGCAGTTTTTGGTCTTACAGAGCACAGCCATACAAGTAGTTCTTAAAATAGAGTAGACAGCTAAATCTTTTCTGTCTTGTTCTTCAGGATAAAGGCACTAGGAGAAAATTAGGACAGGAATATGCCGTTTACACCCCCATCCAAAACATTAGGTTTTCCATGATAAATCTTATCTCCTGGCTTGTAGTATTGCTCCTAGTTATCTCTGTCAGGGTTCTGGGAATTAAAGACAGAGCAGTGGTCCAAAAAAAAAATGCATTGGCTCTGCTGGAGAAAGTGAGGAACAATGCTCTGGATTATATGACCTGTGGCTTTACCACCTTCCAATCGCATGCACCCAGGAAAGGATATGGGTTTCTGAGTGCCAAATGTACCTTTTTCAGGTATTACTGTTGCCCACTCAGTGAATTAACAACCCATTGTAACAAGTATATACTCCAAGACAAGCTCACAACTTAGCTTTTAAATGGAAGTCAAATCTTACCCTTTGATTTAGAAAGTAAGGTCTCAAGAATTCTGATCAATAAGTAAATCAAACATTTAAAATACTTTGTGCTGTTATTACAAGATCATGAAGCAGTGGAAAATTAATCTTAGAAAGTAATTGAACTCATGATACACATGATTTTTGGCCTTGCTGAGCTCTATGTCAATTCTTTCCTAAATTGCCATCTTGCATAATTTTGGTTGGCTCCCAGAACGCCACGACCTTGATGCAGCAGCTACAGTATCTCAGTGCTGTCTTCTAAGTTATATATGGCACCGTGCCTTCCAAATCTGTGAACACTGAGAGAGGAGAAGTGTGTGCTGCACAGTGCTATTTTTCTTATATCCAAACATTTCTGATTCAAGGTCTTCCAAGAAGGCTCTGATTGCCTTGGAAGGTCACCAAGATAAAGAACCAACCCACTTCAGCAACTCACCGAGTTTCTAATGAACTGCACTGTGGGCAGCCGTTAGTTACAAGTAATATCCTGTCTTTCTCTCAAAGCCATGATATCGCTTGTGTAATGCTCTCTCTGAGCATGGCTAGAAACGTGAACTGTGCCTTGAGATTACTGTCCCCTCCTGTGCCTAAGTCAGGGGGGTTGCTTCAGATCCAAGCAATGCAAGAGCCAGCTCTGCAAACTTGGGGGATCTTTGACTCTGGTGGTATCACACTGCTGTTATTTGCACTGTATTACAGCTCTCTGAAACAAATCCTGTAGTCCTGCAAGAATCAACAAAAGCCTGGTATTCGATACAAATGGATTTGTTCAGAAAATTCATCATTCTCCCTTGCCTCATAAGAATATCTTTCTGAATGGAAAAATTGCCAGAGAGATTTAAAAGATAATCCAAAATTGCAACATCTATCTGCGCACTTGGACTCTGCAGCACTCAGCCTGATGGAACTTTCATAGGAACTTAAAAATGGAGACTTTTTGCCATCCTTCATACACACATCCTTCACACTTTCTCATGCTGAAACAGTCCCTGCAGACTGAGATACTGGGCATTACAAACAGCCAGAGTATAAAAAGCCTTAATTGCACAAATTATTTAACACTTGTACCTTCAAATCTTCATTTCACCAGGTCAGCAGGTCCAGTACCATGACCTTTCAAGTATGTATCACATTCTGAGGGTTTTCTCAGGATGTTCTGGGAAATAATTTATCTCAAAGGGCAGAGTGATGGAATTTTTTAGACTCCACAGCAAGGTTTGGACAGTCTTCACTGTCACTGCAGCTCATTAGCCAGTCTCAGTCCTCAATCATACACAATATGATACCAACATCTGAGTTATCACCTAGGAGGAATGTCTCACCATCAAGGAGGTAAAGCACATTCCATTACATTTCCTTACAGGAAATATTCTTTTCCCCACAAGGTAGCAACAACTAGATACTTAATTGATGTACTCCTCCTTCTCTATAGTCAGCTGTCTTAGGCTGTGAAGTGGATGTGATAAAAAGTGTGAGCTGGGGCTGTGTCACCTCAGGTGAGTAGAGAGGGACCCCTGAAAACAGCCATGTAAAACACAAAAAATCCCAATAAAACATGTGCCTGTCTGTGAACACATGCTTCCTAGGATATTGCTTCTAACTACATTTTAACTCCGATGAGCTCCTCACAGGGCAAAACAGCTTAACTCCCACAAAGGTTTATAAATCAATGGCTATTTGTCACATGTGGGTTTTTTAATAAAATATGCTCCTCTTTGGGTTTTCCAGCAGGCATGGAAGGGGCAATGATGGCAGGGAAAACACAACAGGAATCCCTGCTACCTTCCTCCCCTAGGCAGCTTGAGGGAGCACCCAGTGCCATCCTCTTTAGAGAGGACAAAAATCTGCACCCCTCCTTGGTGTGAGATGCTTCCCACAGGACAATCTGTGACCCTGGCAAACAAACAGAACCTTCTTGCCTCGGACTTTTGCTCTGTCCTCCACATATGGAACACAGGGTTTCTCAACCCACACTCATACATACCTGAACAGCGGTTGCACCACTGTGAGTCTTGTAGTTTTGCTGCATCTTTAAAGCTTTAGGCCCTGCTGTGATATTTTGGTGCTTTCAAATCGTAGGGGCATCAGTCAAGAGATAGAAAAGGGGGAAGTGATGTTTCTTTTTCTTACCCCTCAGTCTCAGAATGGTCAGAATTTGAATTAATTTTATCCTGTGCTGGTTCATATTTTTTCCAAGCGAGTTCATGCATTTCTAGTCACAGAAATAAAAGGTCATGAAACCAGTCAATTCTCTCTCTCTCCTAAAAGGGGTAAATCCCTTCTAAGGAGTGAATCACCAACATATGGAAAGAAAATAAAATAAAATGCAAAACCACCTTATGTGGGACTGTAATCATAGCTGCATGCAATTACAAAATGGACAAGGGGACTTTGGATGCCATTTGTTTGCATCAATTTTTAGGTCATCTGTTCAATTTGATTGATGAACATGGGGAAGAAATTAAACCAAAACTTTCATCTTCTTGCTAAAAATAAATAAAACAGTCTTGCTTTCTGCAGTGTTTGTCTATGCAGCACAAACCTTTGAGCAGACTGCAGGAGTTAGGGAGGAGGACAAGGAAAGGACTCAAATCACTTTTTCATAAAATAAGGCTAAAATGATCCTGGCCCCCATCTAATCCTCCACATGTTCAAAAGGAGATATGTGCATGAATATATGTGCATGTCATTATGTTGGTTTTATTAGTCATCTGTTACAGTGATTAGTTCCAAGAGAAAATTTTGGATCCGCATCTGAGCTCTCTGAGGAAGAAGAGTATCCAGAATTGAATTTTTGATTACAACTGGCATAAAGATAATTTGAATCCAGGCTTTTGACTCATTGACTGGATTTGGATTTCCTTGATTTGTTTTGTACAAGAATTTAGCATGTCAGTTGAAAAGTAAACACAACTTATTCTGCAGGAATAAAATAGAAAGTTTCAGTGTTTTTTTACTGTAGTATATTGTTACCTATCTAATGCTTGCCACAAAAAAAAAAATCTTGGTTCAAATGTTTTCAAGCATTCTTTTTAAAAAGATGAAAAGCCTTCCAACTTATTGCTGGTACTCAGTAGTGTTAAAAAAACCCCAGAACAACAAACCAATAAACAGTATAGAAATCTTAATTTTAAAGGCTGAATTATTAACAGTATATAACTGTCCTTCTCTATGAGAAGGACTAAATGTTTGTAGTCAAAACCAAAGTCATCCAAAACTATTAGATACTTTAAGACTTAGTTGACTGAGGTTTAATGAGAATATAATCTGGACTCACTTGCATTTCAGCTCAAATGAAGAGCACAAGTTCTAAAAACATCATTAAAAACCAAATCAATTTTCAAACCCATATCATGATTTTTTTTAAAGTCCTATTTCAGTAATCCTCATCATTTAACTTCTGGAGGATTATTCAGACCTCAGTGACATGACATGAAGAAAATGGAATAGGAGTGATAGGTACCACTTTTACCTTCCTTTATTTACCACAAAATTCAATGCAATAAAAGTAAGCTGTTACACAGTAGAATTATTTCACATAGTATTAACAGGCAGATCTACAGATATTCATGCTTGTATCTATACTTTACTACTGCCTGTACTTGTGAGATGGCAAATAAGTAAAAGAATGGAAACTGGAAACAGCATTTAAATTACTTTCTTTCTTTTGTTTAATTGTCCATAAGAGCTATGAAGAGAGACAAGACCATAGCAACAGCAGTATAGTGGTCTGGGAGGTCAGAACTGGAAGGTGCAGTTAAGACACTCTTGAGATAAAGTTCTGTCATTCCTGTTTGATCTTCCATTTTTTAAAGCTCATTCAGCTCTACCGACAAGAAATGTGCAGGAAAATTTAGATCTCACTCTGTAACTGCTGGAGAAAACTGGGCACATTCAGGATGCAATGCATTGCATTGCATCCTTTGAAGGATACTTCAACCTGGGCAGGAAAGTCATGGTGTGTATGTGCCTGTTCTCTCCACTGGCTATAAAGAGATTATAATGTGAGTAGTTCAGATATGGTATGGTATTCCAAGTGTAAATACCTAAAATCAGATTACATGAATGTCATCCCCAGCTTTTTTTTGTCTGAATGATAATAATACAAGTGTAAATAATCTGGCATCCAATTAATTAATGTTTAATTTCCTCAAGTACATGCTCTGACCCTGGATGAAGAAATCTTCAAGAGCTATTACTGGTACAAGCTCAGCTGCTATTTCAAGTTGGGAGATATTAAATTAGTATTTCTAGGAGAATCTGCTGCTGACCAAAGGCATTGAGAGATTGAGAGAAAAAGGGCAAAGGCTTTCATGAGACAGCCTCAACAGAAAAACTGGCTAAGAACATTTTCTGGCTAGGGAATCAAATGAAATTTTAAGGGAGGCTTCAGCTCAGAGTTACACCCTCCAACAGGTGAACAATAATTGAACAATAAATGAAAATACTGCCAGGTTCTCCTCTTTGCATTTGGAGGAGGCAAAAAAGGAAGCAAACGAAGAGTTACAATTTGCCAGGAATTTCCCATAATTACTATAAAAATGAGAGCTCCTCTGCTGTGACACAGTAAACCCTTCTAACCTCCTTTATTATCTCAACACTCTCCTACTGACTTCTGTCTCCTCATGAGCACAGCAAATGTGTCACTTTGCCATTTCTGACTGGTCCTGACATACCAAGGCTTCTGCATGTGCTGGATTTGAAACCTGTGACATTTCAACGAAATAACACAGGACACATCCAGAAAGTAACATACAAACCTACATACAGTAATTTCACTATTATAAGCCGCACCCTTTTGACTAAAATTTTGGTCCCAACCCAGAAGTGCAGCTTATACTCCGGAGCGGCCAATATACTAACAAAGTTCTGAAATTTCCCAACCCAGGAGTGAGAGCTGCAGGCTGAGCCGAGCTCACTAATTGAGCACCTGCCAGTAAAACCCGCGATAGTGCAATTGTTACAAATTGGTTAATATGTTGTGCGGCAGGGGAAAGGGGGCTGAGCTTCCTCCCGCCAGCACCGCAGGTGAAAGCGGGCTCCGTCCCTACCTCCCACTGGCGCTGCGGGGCAGCGCCGGGTGGGCGCGAGCGAGCCCAGAAGCGGCGGCAGCGGTGGCCGGCCCACCAGCCCCGCTGGCACCGCGGCAACCCCGCTAAGCAGCAGCAGCCAGCCCCGAGTGGTCCTGCTGAGCGGCAGCATCGAGCTGGGCCACCTGGCCTCATTGGAAGCCCTGAGTGGGCCAAGCCCACACGGCCCCAAGCTGAGCCAGTAAACCCGGTGATCACGCAATTCTGTTACTAATTCATTACTTTGTTGCGCGTGGGTCCTCACTGCAAACGAAAGTGCAGCTAATAATCCGGTGCAGCTTATATATGGACAAAGAATGAAAAGTTGCCAACACCCGGAAGTGCGGCTTATAATCAGGCGCGGTTTACAATTGTGAAATTACTGTACATATATTGCCTATGTACAAACATTGACCAAGGCTGTGGCCTGTGGATGTAAACTAATGGTGGCCTGAAGCCTTCAATACCTGTTTTCTATGGCCCCGTTACAGTACAGCCAGACTCCTAAGATCTTTAAATTATGGCATACCAAATGAAGAGCAAGTAATGCTTTCAACTATAAAAATATGTTCAAATATAAAATTTTAATACAATAAAACTGTAAGCATTGCTTAAAGTTTACTATTTTGCCAGCCAAGTAATGCATTTTTGCAAAAAAAAAAAAAACAAAAAAACCACAAGTGGTTATAAAATACTGGGTTTGCAGTGGGAAGGCAGCGATTTTTTATAAGACATTGATATTTCCAGTCAGCAAACACTCTGTCAGGGTGGCAAGCTGCTCAAGGTATAATGTTTAATAATGTCTTTTCACATGGCAGGAACTCTGATCTGACTGTCCAGCACAGTAAAGTTACAGATTACATAGCAATCTATAAACAGTTTATAATAGGATAGTTTGTAAATGCTGCACTAAGAACAGAGGCTTACACATGTGTCTGTTTACTCTGAGTTATTTAGAATAAAAAGTTTAACAATTAACAAATCAAAGACAGATTGTACACAGTGAATGTTTAAAATATTTCAGTGAACCATGAAAGCAGCTTCTAGTTCTGCTGGCAGTGGCTGGATCTTCCTGGGAGCTGTAGTTGGAGTTGTGGCTGACAGAACTCATGTTTGGTAGCAGATTAGTTGGTAGACTGTTAATTTAGCTAAGAGCAGATGTGGGCATTTGTTTTATAGAGGGTTGTAAAGTTCAGAAGCAGAAACTTTCTGGGTGTGCTTGAAATAATGCAAGCAAAGGTAGCAGGGATTTCCTGCCTGAGTAATTATTCCCTCACCTTTTCCAGATGAATCACTTACGAAGAGAAAAGCAATACCCATACTCCTCATGACTTGGGACTATCAAGTTCCCATTGTACAATATCCCCTCTGCTACTGACATCCTTAACACATGTTAGGGAAGGGAATTCCCTCTGGAAGGGAATCCAGAGTGGCATTACCTAAACAGCACCCTTGAAACGTTACAGGACAAAAAGTGCAGCATGAGGAAAAATGCATGGGCTCATTTTTCTCTCCATTTGAAACGTCTGTACGCAGTTTACAGAACAAGATAAATTCTGCTGCAGGTTTCAGCCTCGAAACATCCCTTGAAGTGTTTAAGGCCAGGCTGGACACGGCTTGGAGCAACCTGCTCTAGTGGAACGTGTTCCTACCCACGGCAGGGGGATTGGAACAAGGTGATCCTCAAGGTCCTTTCCAACCCAACACTGTAGCTATGATCAGAGCCATGCAAGGTTCTGGCTACAGGGGACCATTTACCCCAACAGCCTGGGGTGAGACAAGTAACACTGTAGGAAAATGTAGCTACTATTGCAATAAAGTAGCACAGAAAAGTAATTCCTTCTATTCTCACACCATACAGATTGGGAAGAAAGCATGCATTACTAACAACTAAATCGAAATGGAAGTTTTCAAGAGCCAACACTTTAGAAAAGACCTCATTCCTTAAAAAGCAAAGTAAAAAAACCAAAGCCATGGCAAAGGTTAGATTCTGCAGTTTAGTGATAAAGTAAATAAATCTCTATACATTCAGAAAGAAAATTCCTTTGCAGGAGGAAACTGACGACTGTTTTCAGGGAAAATTTCCAAGTTGTTTTGAAAAAAACAAGAGATACTACATGTGATGATAATGTTAAAAGGAAAACAGAACAAAGAGTAAGTACATTTACTTTCCTTTCACATAAATGCACTTGCACACCACTATACACACTCGCCTTTTGACGACTAGCATTTAACTAAAGTGACTTCAAGAAATCATTAAAAATGTTTTTCTTCCTAAAAATCTGACTCTCAAACACAAATCCATTTCTAACAATGAATATTAAAGGTTTGGCCAGGCCTCCCTGCAGAAAAGCTGCAGATGTCTAAGACATTCCTACAGCTCAGCTGTTCAGTGTCCCTTCTTGCCACACCCACACATATATCCTATATGGGTCATTTGAGAATCCCTTGATGCTTTAGTGTGCAGCCAGCCAGGGCAGTTAAATCTTTCTCTTCAACACTGACTGGGATCTTGGTGAACAGTAGCTGAATGCTCTCTTTCAGTTTGAGGGCACTGTGATGAGTGACACCCCAGCTTTTCCATCACCCAGTCTGGCTCTCCTCTTCAGGGCTTTTTTCCTCAAGTACACAAAGTTTTTTAGAGGCTTCTCTCAGACAGCAACAATTCAAGCAATTTTCTATATTGCTTGCTCCTGATTCAGCTGTAAATAGATTCCCAACTGAAAGTTCATGCATAGCATTTTTTGAATTGCATTAAAGCTAGATGGATGCAGACTGACATGCACTGATGCTAAAGACTTCAAAGTACTGCACTATTATTCAGATATTTTCCTGTCACAGAAATTTTGGAGGAGAGATGTTAAACCTGCCAAGTCCAACAAAACAAACTCTCCAAGTGTCTGAATTCGGAAACATTTTCCAGCTGGAATTAGTATTGCAGAAACATGTGCTTACCTGCTAAAGGAAGAAGGAAACAGGACTGATTAGTAGACAGGGAAGACTCTGCAGCAGCTTTCCAAGAGTCAACATGAAAATTCTTGACAGGCAATACAAGCTGGTTGAAAAAAGCCAGACCTTGCAAAAAAGTCACCTCTGCAACAAAAGATGAACGAAAGATCAGAATTGCAAATATTGGTAATCTACAATATGTTTTGTGAGTGCACTAATAAACCTATAATGACACACAAGCACAATAATCAGCGCTGTTCTACCTCATTGCTGACTCAAATATTTCTTCTTGCACTTTTCCCTTTTCTGTTTTTTTTTCTTCATGGGGAGCAATTCATTGGCACCAACATTAAAAGCTACACTTATCTCTAAAGATGACAAGAGAGCTTCCATGGGCACAGACAGTGCAAGCAGTTCTGTGTCCCAGCATTAAGGAGGTGACAGAAAAAGGTGTGAAATATGCTGCATGATCTACTGCGATCAGCTTTGGAGAGTAGATATCCTGGAAGGTCCAAGAAAGTCTTAAATACATCACTTAGAAATACTGGGTATTAATTCTTTAGGGCTTCAAATGATGGGCACAATATCACTGCCTGCCCTGGGCTGGTCTTGAGGTCCTCTCTGAGGTGACTATTAGCACAGTTAACAGCCCTAGAGTGGATAAACAGATGAAGCACAGAATTATGTGACTTCTAACCACAACATAAACACCTTCGTAATTTAAAGATTATTTTTCCAAATAAATATAGAACACTATTAGGAAAATCATATACGTGTTTCACACACACACACGCACACATATGCGTATATACATCATATATACACAGATACATAGTGGTATTCACATGCATCCACATTCTGAGTACGGTTCTTCATGCCTTGCACTTCACACAGTTATTAGTACCAACTCCAACACACACCTGTATTTAACTAAAAATACATGTATGTCCTTTTTGGCTTAGTTCATCCTTGGTATAAACCACCCTTGCTTTTGTTTGGTGACAATTCATACTCACTTTGTAAGGATGCAGCTGCATGTGTTTAAAAATTGGTGTTTTAAAGTTAATCTTTGCTATGCTTAAGAGAACTAAATAATCCCCTTATACTCTCCCTTTTGTCTGTTCCACAAGTATGAACTTCATTCTGTTACCACTTATTTTAGGCAAACTTAGTGGCATCAACTAAAGTCAGAGCATTGGGCAAAGTCAGTGAATTTTGCCTGCAATGTGTTCAGAAACACAAACACAAGAAGCTCAGCAGAGAGCTGCAGAACTGGAGAAATCACTCCCAGATTGGAGCCTTGAATTGGTGTCCTGAGCACTTGGGTCAAGGATAGGGAAAGCAACCTGTCAGTTAGGGAAAGCATCCTGTGGGAGACAGCACATGAACAAAACTGACATGAGGGATGTAGTACAAAACCACAAAGTACAAACATAGTCACACCAGAGCAACAACAGCTGGACACTGCATGAGGATATGAAAAACTGCTCTAATTGTATGAGAAATTCCAGTGATGTGCTTAGGCCTGAGCAGCTGGTGCCTTAGCCACAGCTGACTTACAAGACAGACCCTGGGCAATATGTGAATGATACCATCAGTATTATTTAGCTAAAAATAGATAATTGAGATGCTTATATGCTATTTAACACCAAACCCAACTGCTTTAGAAACTTTCACGTGACCTTGTGTAGCTATCTGCAAGAAAGGTAGCATTTTAAATTTTCTCAACTGACATGAACAGAGAGTTGGTTGTAGGGTATTTTAGGGGAAACCCTCCCAGCTGAGGTCTGGGCTCTGGCCAAGCCCTGGTCCCTGCTGGCCAGGGAATGTGCCATCAGATCCAGGAGTTTCTGTGCTAAATTATAATCAAGCCACTTTGACTTGCTGATTGGGGTCTATAAAACCTGGACCCACTTTCAGAGTTAATTTGGAGATCTCACCTATGGGTTTACACACTGTGTAGGATTTTCCCAATTGCTGGGAAGGGTTCTCCAGGTCCTCACTGTAAAACAGGGCTCCCCAGTGACTGCAGGCTCTGAATGATGGTAAAGTATTTAGGCAATTGGTGATGTATCTATCTTTCTCAATCACTACCCTCTCTCTCTAACACTAATGATTAGGTGCATTACCTTGCTTATTTTTTGCTTGTTGCTAAAGCCAAGTGTGTAGTTTTTATTGGATGTATCATCTTACTTTTGTGTTGCCTTAATATTCATAGTAAAATAAGACCATTCTTTCCATTGGAGTCTGTGTCCATTAAATGACCCCATCAACTGGCAGAACACCTCCTGACTTCAGACAGATATTATAGACAGTACAATAATAGCTAACTAGGTCTCAAAAAATGAAGTACTTACAGGTATGAAAGAAGTGTTTTGCTTTGAGAACCTGCTTTGACATTTCTATGCTAGCAGATTAAAAAAAAATCCTACATTTTGCCTATAATCAGTGATAATTTGATCTGCCAGGATAGTAAACAAACATCATAGTGCTATTCTTTAGGATTTAGGGGGGTTATTTCAGAATAAAATTCCACTGCCTTTTTTACTTTACTTTGATGATTAAAGCTCAGGTATTTCATAAATGTAAGCATGAATTATAAATTATCTTTTTTTTTTTTTTTAATTTGTGAAATACATTTATCTTGCTTTTATGTAATATTCAGTATATCTTAAACTATGTATAAGTTCAGGAGAAAAAGAGAATGCCTAAAATAACCCAACCCATGATGCTGTTGGCACAGGAGTTCCAGGAGACTGTAATTAAATATTCCTTTTTCCAGCTGAGCAATCGGTGCATTCTTTGGCAGATAAAGCAAATGAAGAATTCATCTGTCATCAAGTATTGATGCCATCCCTTAAACCAAGCATTTCCCAAAAGCGGAATTTCAGAATTGCATGACAGTTTTCTCAGGCACATACTGACGGCCTACCCCTCCATTTCATGCCAGGGATAGCAGCAACTGCAAGGCTCTCAGAAGAATCCCTGGTAATGACCCAAAAATTACCTTCAGGCTATAGCTTTAGAGATCTGGCCAGAATGGAAATAAACATGACTCCAGAGATTCTGGGACCCTAAAGCTGCCACAAAATCCGTACAATTTCCAAATTCTATGTATGAAGCCAAGGAGGAAAAGATGTAGTGTGGTTAGTGATGCTTTTTGGGAATTTGTTCAAAATGTTACTCCTGGTTGAGATGATAGTTGTCCAGGTGTTATAGAACATACAATGCATTCAAAAATAAAGAGCAAACCACAGGATCACTCCTCACAAGTGCATTACAAATAATACAACTGTCCTCCCTAAGTGACTGTATTATGGAATTAACTTATTTGTGTGGGTGAAATTGATTTCTCATACAACATGAACTTGCTCAGTGAAGGCAGTATCTATTCCTCCTCAGTACTGACAACAAGAGCTGCTGTAAATCAGTATTGCAGTGATGTCCCACTCATCATCTACTGCTCAGCCAGCTACAGCCTGAGAAATCAGTCACACAGACTCTAATTCTGGCTGTTACTTTAGATGTCTTTCAATTCAGCCATAAGTAGCCAGAAAATAAGCCCTATGTCTTGGTTTGAAATATAGGTGCCTGCCAAGGGAGGCGGGAAATTCCTTTGGAATTGAGAATTCCCCCTCCCCACAGAATTATTGTATCTTTAAAATTAGGGGGCTTTCAGGCAAAGATACGGGAAAATGAGTAACAGTTCTTCACTAGTATGTGTGTGTAACAAGGCAAACAAACAGAACTGAATCCCAGTCCCAGTCGCTCACTTTCTCCTTGGTGCAGTTCCACTCACAGCCAGCAGGGGCGCTGCTGGCTCCCAGCCGGACAGGGCAGGTGCAATGAGTCCCCCATGCCTGCAGGAGGCGCTGTGGCGCAGGCTCAGGCACCACACGGTAACGGTGGGCGGGATGAATGGTGAAAACGGGCTGCAGCAGCAACCTCAGAGCAGGGGCCAGAACGGCAGGGTGGGCTCGCCCAGGGCAGCAAGCAAGAGGCAGCAGAAATTCCACAGCTGTAGCTGGAACCGTGGGAGCATCCCAGCAGGGCAGAGGGTGCAGAGCTGCAGTGTAGCAAAATAACAGAAGCAGTAGCGGAAAAGAAATGGCGGGGAGCAAGCATCAGCAGCCCAGCTTGGAGCAGGGCAGGGAAAGGTTCTCTGGGAAGGGGATACGACTTGAGATCATGGGGGTTTTTCCTGAGGCACCCCAGTAGATGGTGAAAGTCCTTTTTTAGTGAGGTATGTTATAATAAGGTCCCAGGTCACTGGCTGCTCCCACGAGCAGAGGCTTGCCCCATGGCAGAAGAAGCAGGACCAAGATGGGCTTCGGCAGTGGCAGCAAATTCCCTCCCCAAGCTGCAGCTCCGACCACCCTCCTCAGAAGCCATGAGACAGAGCCAGCAGCTGCCCCAGCCCCTTCTTTTTTCCTGTCCAGTTCTCCTGGTATCTCTGCCCCTCTGAGAGAACCCCTCAGATAAGAGAAGCTCAGCCAGATGCCCTGAGCTTGGCAACTTCTTTTGTCTCTCCTAAGTACCTGGTGATTATTGTCCCTTAGCAACAAAATGGGACAAAATTCCATGAGAGAAAGAAACAAAAGGAAGAATCTTACACCCCCAACACCCTATCATTTCAGTGACTGCATTCGACAAAATGTGCAAGTCAAGAATCAAAGCTCTGGTTGCAAATGGTGATTGCAATTATACTCTAATCAGCCTGGCAGGCTGATGTGATCAGGGTCTGTTGTGTTAAAACCCGTTGTGGCTCTATTATGGACTTTTCTCTACTGCAAAATTTTAATTTGGGGCTGCAATGACAGGGAAGTGTATCGATGGCTGGGGACTGAGAAGGCCTTGGTCACTACTTATAAAATTTTGCCAGCTCAGCTCAATCAACCACAAGTGTGGAAAAATGAATATAAATGTAAAATCCTCAATATAAAATGCACCATTCATAGTCTTGGTTGTATTACTCATGTTAGACGCACAACGATTTTCCTTTGGGCAAATTGAGCTTTATTTCAATGGCCTTATGTGCTCCTGGCATTCCCCTTCCCTGCTACTTAACTAGTCATCCTACAACTGGCACCAACAAAAACCCACATGGTTCAGCCTATACTCGGCTTCCCAAGCACCATGGCTCACTTTTCTTTCAAACCTGTGAAAGGCTTTTTCTTTTCTTTTATTTGCCATCGATAAAAAGATGACAGTACGACAGTATGGCTTTACATCACTGATCTTTCTCCTTCAAAACAACATTTTAATGAAATAAAGTTCTTACTATAAATTCAAATTACAATTAAAGGATGAATTCTGAGGAGTTCTGGCTAAAGAAGATAGAGATGACCTTTCCTGGAGCAACATGGTACCTCAGACAAATAATTAGATTGTTTTCAAGGCTGACATTTCATAGCAGATTTTTTTGCTGACAGCCTGTTTCTGTTGCATGTATTCTGACTTTTTCTATTGCATTAGAGACACTTACCTGCTTTTTTATCTGCGAGGACATAAACTAATGAAGATTGAAACCTAAAGAAAATAATTCTCCCAAAAATCTTAAAAGAAGCCAGACAAAAAGTTACAGAAAGCTCTTCATTAAAAAGTGTCAAATCTAATTCTGGAGACAAAGAGAAAGCTACAATGTACTAAAAACAAAAATGAAAATTTAAGGGGCTGATTACAGCATTAACATGATCTAAAAGCATCAATATATCCCCCATTTTATCTCAGATTATGACTATTTCAATACTAAAGGCTCCTACTTGAAAGCTCTCTTCACACTTACAGCTCCAGGAGCTCATATTTAGGATCTCCCTCATTCTTCATTTCCCATGGACTGACTCCTAAACATTAAGGACTATTTGATTGTGGGAACAATGATGCACAGATCCCTGCCAGCCACTTACATGGGTGAGAGTGGTGATGTTCCAGTTTGCAGAGCGCATCAAGTGAACTGCATTTCACAGCATCCTAAGCTTAATTCATATTCAGCTAAGTGAAAACACCTCGCAAGCAAAGCTTCCAAATGCAACTGCATCACTGCCAGCATTTTCACACTGCAAGCAGGCTGTGAATTTAATCCCAGAGATAGAAAAATAGCATATTCTTCAAGGGGTGAACTACAATTTAACAAAACAGATTAAAAAACCATCATGATGCCAATGTTCCCCAAATTCATAAATGTCTTTAAAACTGAGATTTTTAAATCTTTCTGCACTGCCTTAGTGAAAATCATAGAAAAGTATTGAACAATTTCAGCAGGAAAAGACTAGAAAATCCTATTCATAGTATGCATCATTTGAAGTTAAATTTACCTTTGATGTGTTAGTGCCTTGGTTTACAGGTTGCCCATTTACAAGTCTCACATTAAAATCAACATCCCACCGTGATTTTAATAAAACATTAAAGCTTCAGGTTAATTCAAGGAGAGGAGCTCTTGGATGGGTGGGCACAGCATAACTAGACACCAAAAATTCCCTTTGAACTCTCCATGAGCTCTTTCAGGACAAAACAGAAAGATTTCTCCTTTGCTTCCATTAAAGCACTTGAACTCATGAATTTTTGAAGCAGCATTTAAGGGGTTTTACTGCTAGAGGATGCAGTGAGTGTAAACGAGGTCATTTTGTAAGAATTCCACTTGAGAACCTGCTGGCTCTCCTTTACTGGCTCAGTCACTTTAGGAATCTCAGAGACAAAAACTGTCAACTGTTTTCCCCCTGAATTAGAAAAGTGAACAAATCCAGGTAGGATTTTTTTTGTGCAGCAGCCTAGCACTACCTCTGCAGGAACACTTCTCTGCCTACCACAAGAAAACAAAATTCTAAAAAAATAAAATTAAAAAAAAAAAGGCATTCCACTTCATCTTCCTTTGCTTTTGACTGAAATGCCAAATCCCAACATCAACATTTCTTACTGGCTTTCTTCCTCATTCTCAAGAGCTGTAGGAGGCAGGAAAAGAAAAAGGGAACATGTCAATTTGTCCTCCTGTTTATAAGCAATTGCTGCATGGTGGGGAGGTCCTGCCCAGAGACATCCTCACCCAATGAGCCCAGTGCTCAGCCTGTCTGCAGAGGTGTCAGACCCCATGTGGAAAACATCTTCAGGTATAGCAGCTTCCTATTAAGAATAACAGCACCCCTCTAAGGAGATAAAGACAGTGATGGATGCTGGGCAATTTGGACTTACGGCCAGTTTAGAGAAACAAATCTCACCCTTCTCATCCAAGCCACTGCTCTTGGCACAGCCAGCAGCAAGCAAGCTTTGCAAGCAGCATGAGGAGAGGGGGAAGAGAGGCATCTGACAGCAGAGCAGAGCCAAGAGTGACTTCCAGTGCAGCAGGAATTTATAGTCTGCGTGGCAAAAAAGGAATTACTAAGTCACAACTCACAAACCCCCTTGACAATTTATCTGTCTCATTTCACACTTCTGTAGACTTTGCTGAACATGCTCTAAGGATCACCAAGGTTATCACTAACATTTCCACTCAAACCTTCTGGAACACCACCTTTCAGGAATTCATCTCTCACATGGCTTTACTTTCAGAGCAGAGCTGGGCTTACTTATTTCCATGGTGGGGATGACAGAGCCTGACGATGCCAGCAACAGCACCAGATGGACATGTGCAGGATTTGTAGTGGAGTTTTACGAGAGATGCTCACAAGGCCCCAGTGGCAAACACTCTGAGTGGATGGCAGGACTTGGGCAAAAGGAATGGAAAACATTGTAATTCTCAATTTCCGGAGCTACTATGACTACAGAGAAACTTAAAAAATAAAAAAAATTTAAAAAAATTTAAAAAGGAAAAATAAAGAGTTCAATCTTTACATGGACAATACTCTACCTTCACGAATCCTGAAAACAGAAGTTACTCTCACTTGCATTTAATAGTATGAGGGAAACAGGAAACAAAAATTAATAAGAATACTAAGCAGGCAGTTCATCCTAAGCTCATTAGGGATGGCTTTCAAGACTGCAAAAAGAAATTTAAGAAATTATGCCTCTACTATCCCTTCTGCCTCTCCTCCTACCCTACCAAAGCAAGGATGGTCAAAGGGCTGTGTTTTACTGTTGCTGTGTAAGTTCAGAGTGGTATCAGCTCTGCTGCCAAGGGAGGTGAAGCTTTGCTGAAGGTGCCAGATGAAATAGTAAGATACTTTCTGCTCCAGCAGCCTTGCAGGTTTTGAAGAAAGCAGCAAATAGCTGGGGGCAGCAACTTCTTATATTTCCTCTGACATTTCTACCACATTCTGAGACTCAGATTCTGACTCTGCATGGGATGGCAGCTGCTTAGTCAAAAGCTCCCCCAGGAAACCCAGAAATATGAGAACAGAGCTTGCATCTGCTACCATTCTCAGAGCACACTACTGCCTGAACCCCTTGAGAATAACAGGAGAAAAGGACATAAAAGAATCTTTTGCCTCCTCTCCACTGAGTGTAGTATGCCTGGACATCAGAGAACAAACGACTGTGGGAAGAGACAGAGCAAGTGTCTCATATCTTAGTTCACAAAGTCTGGGGGGTGTGAGTATAGGGCGGAATTATACAGAGGTTGGCAAGTTCATGGCTCCATTGATTCTCCATAACTGAAACCAGCCAGAGGCTGGATGAGCCGTGCACCAAAGTTAGGACTCAGTGTGCTGGAAGCAGTATGTAGGGAATGGTTTTGTGGGAAATAAACTAACAAAAAAAGAAGAGCTGAATAGAAGTAGCAGCAGTTATGGGGCTATCACAGAAAGCACTTGGATTCAACTCAATTATCTTTTTGTGCTCTTGCCATCACTAATTTACAGCCCTACACTGCAAATATATGTGATGTAAAGACTGCCATCCCATCATGACATCTCTGCACAGTTATGAGACACCTTGAGCTCCTAAACCATATTCAGATTTTCTGTAATGACTCACTTGCAGAGCTATTCTCAGGGATTAACAACTGCCTGAATGGTCCTTCAGACTCAAGAAGGGACACTTGCCAGTGACTCATTTCTGGAAAGTCTTTATCATCATTAATAACATCAGGAGAGGAGTATCTAAAATTGTGTTGTGCTGCATTTTTCTTTTTTTAGGTTGAGTACACAAACTATTCTTCTATGAATGTCAACAGTACTGGATCCGGACCCAGGATGTCATGAGACCACATCAGAGCCTGTGGTTCTGGGAGAGAAGTAAATCCCACATTCCTTGCCCTGGGTGAATCCCTGAAATACCTCTTGAGTGCCCACTTGATATTTCAACAAAG
>PYHW01010297.1:2681500-2716389 GCA_013186435.1 Turdus rufiventris
TAAGGATCACTGCCCCCACCCTCAACAGATAGTGATAGAATAGATACCTTTTATCACACTCTGTATTGTAACCCAAGACAGTTGCTGACACCCGGACTCGCGGCTTATAATTGTGAAATTACTGTAAAACCCTTTTCAGTCTGGGTGGTGGTGTCTTTTTCTTCTCTATTTTTATTTGCCAGGTTGGCCTCAGAGGCTTTCACTGTCATGTTGTCACTCCTATCAAGATTTCCAAGACCACTGAAATTTTCACACATGAATGGATAGATGAGTTTGTTTCCAGCAAAGGAAGAGTTATGACCTCCTGAGACAGCACAGGTCTCCTGCTACTAACATGGAACTCTGTGAGCTTTGTGAGACTGCACAAAAAGCACATGGACAAAAAAAGACAGCCTCAAGCATCAGCCTCTCACCAGGTAAAACAGAGCAAAAGAGCTGATAGAAAAACAATACCATTTGGATAGGAATGTAAAGGTGAACATTTTGCAGACTAACACATTATCAAAGCTCCAACTCTTCCAGAACAGCTAAATGAATTTATCTAAACCAGTCTCTAAGCTTGTGCTTGGACACTGTCACCCTGTGCAAACAGATCCCTTAGTGGGTGCAAGCAGGAGGGTTAAAGCAGTGACCAGAGTGGAGATCCCTCCTGCCTGGCCAGAAGAGGAGCAGCCACAGCAGAACTAAAACACCACCCTCACTGAAGCCTCTCCTATCCACAGGTTAACCTGAGCTTTTTGATTTTACTTCACCTGGTTCTGTTCTGCTAAGCAGACACATGCAGGACTAACTGCTGGCAAAGGGACACTACCAAACAGCCAAGGCAAAAGGGCTTCTCCATATTTTAACTGGAAGCAGTAATTTGCAAAGTTGATGGCAGTGCAGCACCTCAATGCAATTTTCTGATGGGGCAAGAAGAACCCAAACCTATGAGCTTTTTAAACGCTAGTTCCATTGCCCTATTGCAAGCAGGTGACAACCCTGTGGGAATAGCAGAAGTCGTTTAAAACCTGAACAAAACTGCTTCTTTAACAAAAGCTGATACAGTTGAAGAGTTTTCAAGCTTCCATGAAAACAGAGGAAACAGTAGAGATCTGATATGACAAGTAACTGAAGAACAACACGATTTAGACTTTAGATCCAGTGGCACAACCCAACCAGAAGATTTTGCTACATATGAAACAAAAACCTGGAAAATCTTACAAAATTACAATAGCAAAAATTAGGTGATAACTGAAGAGGAGGAAGAATCTGGGTATCAAGGCATACTGGGGAGTTTGTTGAATCTGTGATGGTGGAAAATACCAACCAGTAAGAGCTCTAACCTTCACAAAATGCTATTGCCCAACCTCTGTTGAATTAGAGAGCACTGTTTCTCCACTCCTTCCCAGGAGGTCAGCTTGAGAAGCTGCCAAGGGTCCAGGCAAAGCAAACTAAGAGGGAAAACCCTCCCAAAAACTAACCCCAAACCTGAAAGGTGCTCAAAAGCCTGCAGAAACCTAAGCACTGTTTCTTAGGCTTTTAATTCAGGGAAAACTCTCTATGACCTCCAAGGGCAATCATACCTCAGTAAAAATTAACTGCAAGTCAGGCAATTTTTCCCCCAAACTTTACTGAGCAGGCTCCTAAGCATTTACCAAATACTAAAAAAGCAGATGCATTGAAAGATTTAGAATTCTTATTTCTTGGGGGGTTTTTGCATTATTCTCAAACTGTAGAACCTCAATCACAGACTCACAGACCAAAAGTTGACAGAGGTAGATGCTGTGAAAAGCAGAACAAAAAAAACATAATTAAGCAAAAAGAGAAGCACATGTTCTCCCAGGATGCATTCTAGGCACAGTCATTTATGGGTAACTAAAGAACAGCGAAAGTATTTCCACAAAATCTCACAGCAGGAAGCCAGATGACTCAAAAACAAACTTCAAAACTCCAATATCCCTTCATTTCCAAACAGCGAGGGAGAAAAAGGCATGGCAAGATGTCACAAAAGGCTGGTGGACTCCATTTATGCCATGCTGAGTCAGCACCTCACTAAATACCAAAGATGTCCCTGAGATGATGATAAGGCAGCAGTTCCCAAGGAAAGATGGGCCAGGTAGATCCTTGGTGCTACATTCTCCACACAGGGTCAGTGCAGCTTTTTAATTCCTCAGCAGCACTTTACTTAAAGGTAATTAAAATATTAACTTCCTTCCTCAAAACTAATTCTGAAGCTTCGGAAGAAGCTGAAAGACTACTATGAATATTATGACTGCTATTAAATCCTGGGCATTCCTTCAAATTAGTTTACTCTATACACACACCAGAAATACGCTGATTTTGCGGAAATATTGATAGGATGATGTATGGTAGCTCTCACCTGCTAATTAAAGGGAAGGAGAAGAGAGACAGCCTTTCTAAAAGGTTACATCTCTGCCATGACAGTGATGCTCAAGGAAATGAAAAAAAAACTGGCCAAAAGGAGCCCTCAAAAGTGAAAGACAAAATCGAGGTGAAGGGAACCACTCCCTCCCTACCAGCCCTCCAAGTCCATTTTCTGCAGGGATGGAGCAGTCTGTAGGCAGGCCTTCAAGGGCTGATTTAATATGCTGCCTATGTAAGGTGGTGGGATTTGACCAGACATCTTAAAGTTTTGGTAAAAAAGCCATAAATGCAAGAGCCCCTCTTGCCCTGCCTGTCCTACTACAGTAACAGAAACAGGCTGAGCTGGATCTGGCATGATATTAAAAAAAATCCAACAGAATTAAAGAAGGGTGTAAGTGCTCTATATTTCCCTACATAGTCATCTTCAAGCCTTGAAAACGTATATGTATGTATTTGTTTCTAATCTTTATCAAATTTGACTTTTACTTTGAGACAAAGCTGAGAAAAAGGAGGCAGATAAAGGCTGGCAGAGAATGTGAAATCACCTGCAAAATGAGAGATTAACACAGATGCCTTTGTGCACACGGAAAACACACAAAGCAAAGTGACAGGGGAGATGCTGCCAGGGAGCCATGAAAGCGCAGCTAATAGCAGACTGCAGGAGGCAGTAGGCAAATACACCAGGGGGAGTCAAGGGGTTTTGATTCAGTAAAAAGCTCTGCTTATTACTGTCTGAGCACAAATATTCTCTGTGTAACAAGCGGACCTCCAGGCTTGGTATTCCCATAAGAGGAAGGCTCTTCCCCCAAGACAGCATTAGACAGACTGGCTTCAGGCCCAAACACAAAGGCATTTTGGGGGCTGAACCAGAAATAACTGAAATGAAGGCCAGACTTCTGTTCTCCACTAAAGGTGGTGGGTTGAATTGGCGAGTTTTTAAACTGCTTTAGCTTCATAGCGACTTCAGAAGACCCAGGCTTTCTTGGGAATTCTTTCTGTCCTTGTTTCCTGCTGCCACTGTCCCCTACTGCCTGACTTTGCTGGGACAAGGTACAAGGTCACAGTAAGATGCTGCGATCCAGCTGTGCTGTGCCAGTATCCATCTTTCACTGAGGTACCAGAGAGCTGCAATGCACTTCACTTAGGTGAGGTACAGCAGGGCTGGCCAATCTGCACTCTTCCCTAAGTTTTTCTATGCATAAAGGATGTAGTACATATTTCCCTTGTCTTTCTTCAGGCTTGTAATATTTGCTCCTATATTTAGTAGAAAGTAAAAGCCTCCAACATGACCTAGTACCTTAATTCACATGATTTTATCTTTTAGGCTGTTGAAAATAAAATAAAATAAAATTTCATTAAATTTCATTAAAATAGGCAACAGCCAAACATAACCCCAGAGAGTAATAGGTTTACTGTAGTAATTTACAGTTCTTACATGGAAGAAACTGAAATACAATCAGAGACTGGGGAAGAAGGAGGGATGGGAAGCAGGACAGTGCCAAGACGTGATTGTCAGTGCTGCAGGATTCAGCTACAGCACAGGATAGCACTGTTGGCATGTAAAAGCTCCAAGGAAGAGGGCACATAGTGCTGCTGTACCTAAAAACTCAGTACTGAATGATTCGCACCTTTGGCTATTCTAAATGCACAGTCATCACTCATCTTCTCTGCACTCACTGATTTCTTACCCATGTGCTCCTCCAGAATTCACCCAAGTCTGCAAGAGGACCCCAGCTCATCACACCCCCTCAGCAGCTACCAAGCAAGACATGAACACTGAGATCTGTTTGCAGTCACTGTTACCAGACATCTCCTGTCACCACCCGAAGAGCCACAATCCATTTAACTTCCTCATAAATTAAGAGCAAGACAATATTGGTCTGAGCAGGATCTGCAGCACTCACATGCTAAAGATTTCTGTTCCCAAGGTAGGAAGATAAGGGCTTTGCTGTAGTCAGCAAAAGAAAGTGTTTTTAAAGTATAATCAAAGCAAGTCTCTCTCTTAAACAGCTTCAAATATCCCCTATGACTTTGCAAATCCTGACCAAGGGCACTGTCTTGCAGCACTTTATTCCAGCACAGCACTCTGTGCTGCTCAGTGGTATGAACTGTGTTCAAATTCCACTAAATCCACTATTTTTTCACATTCTTTATCAGCTTAATAAATTTGCTCCACTGCTGTCTCATTCATAGAGGCAGGCAGGAGACTGGGCATCATAGCAGATGCAGGAGTTAAAAACAAACAAACAAACAAACAAACAAACAAACCCCCCCCCCCCAAAAAAAAACAAAAAAACAAAAAAAACACCACCAATAAGGGGGAACCAAAGCAAAGGCCATTATTTGCTTAAATCTGGGATCTTTGAATGCATGCACAGAGCTCTGCAGCCAGCCAAAGCAGTAGCAATGACTACCCAGGCTCCCTCACACCCCTCCAGGAGGTCTCCTAATCACTGGGGCTATCCCAAACCACAACGTGCCTCCAGACTATATGGGATCCCATCCCAAGAGAGTTGGGGCATACCCAAAGATCAGATTATTGCCCCAAGTTATGTATATATTGTTCAGTAGGGCTTGTGGATAGAAAGCCATTCTGAGCTCTTCAAGGTTCTACCAGTTATGTCTCACCAGGTTTTGCAAAGCTCAGGTGAATCAAGCAGGAATCGCAATAGATGTGGCAGCTATTCCATTGGCCTTCATTCTCAATATTCCCAGTAAGAGCATGAAGCAAGGACCATCCAAGTGTATCTTCCAGAGTTTTAAGCTGCATCCAACCTTCCCAGTAGCTGATGGCCACCACAGAGAGGCCATCCAGGGTCTGGCTGGACACACATTCTCCTGGCTGAAAACAATGGCAAGCCTCATACACATTTTTCACCAGCTGCGTCAGTACAAGAAATACATCATCTAGTCCATAATGTGTGCTTCTGGGAGTCATATTCCACTCAATTCCCCAAACAAGGTTACACCAGGTCCTAGGGAGGACACACTGCACACCCAGCACAGTGGTGGCCTCTGGTTTAAAAATAGTGGCTTAGCTATCATGCTCAATCTGTAAACACTGTGTGTCCATATGTTTATCCATGTATATCTGCATGGAAAAGTAAAGGAAAAACAAGGAATGCTTAGGAAAGAGCCTAGCTCATGCCCTAACATCCACAAGCTCCATGCCTCTGACCCTCTGCTGCCCACAAAATCACACTCCAGGCTCAAGTCTTCAATGAGTTCAGACTGCTCAACACACAGGAGTTCAGCAATGCAACGATTTGTAATTTCAGTGTGCTTTTATCACTCTTCATGCCATTACAGACTCCAGGACAATAAATGAACCTTTCTAGTTTACCCATCTGTGAGGGAAGCGGGACACCCTTCTACACAGGATTACACTATATTATTTTCATTTTTTAAATGTTTTTCTCCTGTTGTTTAAAACTGTGAATGGAGAAGCTGTTGGAAGAAGGCAAGCAAACAAGAAGGCTAATAGGAGGGACATTCAACTTCCAAGCATCTATCAAGCACCAAGCATTTGCTTGAATGAGAGGAAAAGGAAGGAAGAAGAGAGGAAAATTTTTCCCTATACATGCAGATGATAGGTAGTCTTTATAAACTTAAATTCTTGCACTTCCAACAAGCACAAGAATTTTTTCAGCAATAATGGTGCTCGTTTTTAACTATTATTTCCCTGAGCTGGAGATTTACTTTCTAAATGCTGCTGAAATGGCAATTGAGTGTCTATAGATGTCTGAGTACAAGGCAGTTAAGAGGAATCTCCCTCATTTAGCCACAAAACGAAAGTGTTAATGTGCAAGACAGGGAATGCACTTTGCTTTGTGTTTATACTCAGCCTAGCTCAGGGTGGTCTTAGTGCCTCAACCCAACGGTTTAAAGGCAGGAAAAAAAATCACCGATAAACAATAGATACTAAGGCAGATAAATGAGGAACTGGAACTATTTGTTAAATAAACATGACAAAGGCTAATAGAGTTAGCATCTGTGGGATGTTCCATATGCTACAAAATAATTAGGAAGGCCAGGATTAAAGTGCGAATGATTAAGAAACCTTCACGATAATTCCGGGAAGTTCTTGATGTATTCAGAGGGAAGTAATAGCTCTGCAATTCAGTTACATCTCTCATTAAGCATTGTTTAAAACTCCATGAAAGGGAAATGAAGTTAATTGAATTTAAATCAGCTAATAAATATTCTTTTGCATATTCTTTTCCCAGAAAAAAAAAAAACAAAAAAACAAAAACTAAAAGAAATGCGCCAGGAGTGTATCACCAATATCAAAAAGAAGCAAAAGAAAGAATTTACTGTGCATGAGTAAAATAAGCTAAGCATAAATCTTGTACCTTATTCTTGTCTGGGATAATTCTTCAAATCAAATATTCAGGTAAACTGGGAAATGGTGACTGAAACACAGTATACATACTACATTGGAAAAAATTCACCTTTTAACCTGGATTAATATTTGCTGTCTGTGTAACTGCAGACAATTTTGGTAGTCATACAAGCATGCACTTAAGCTTGAGTATGTCCAGGAAATAGCTTAATAATGATAAATGAACAGAAGTCATGCAGAATAAAATAGAAAATCAACTCACACTGAAATTATATATGACAGAATTAATTTGGGAAGCATGTTATATTGCCAAATTTGATTAATGGAAGCAAATCTCACTAATTTGAACCAACATCTGGCTTCTTATCTGAACTTTCCAAGCTGCTTCTCAGTTACACAAAACTGGCTTGGATATTTCATAAGAACAAAGTCTCTCAAATTTTCCAATATTTTCTGTCGTCAGGGATGCCAGAATCACCACAAGAATGTATTTTTCCTGGCACTGTGAACTGCATTTATTCAGACTTCACTGATAGGTGTCCTGGTTTGAAGGCCAGGTATCTGCCAAGGAAGGTGGACTACACTACAGGATAATTTATACCAGAAACTTTAGGAGTAGTGGTTTTGTTGTGCCAGGTTATAGTAGTTTAAAAAAGAAAAAGAAGTGGCCCTCCACTCTTCCTTGAGAGAGCCTAAACAGTATTTTACAGAAAGAAAAGTTAATACAATGTTGAAAGGAAAACCAGCAGTACTGGCTTTCAGAGGGGCTGCATGAGCACATCCAAGCTGGGCTAAGTTTCTGGAAGTCACTTAACTTCTCCCAGTTTTCTGATTTCCTTTGCAACCAAGACAACGAAATCTTAGAATTTCTTTTCTTCTAAATCTTCACTACAAATGGACGATGCAGGAAATGAAAATCTTATTCCAAGTCACCAGATGAAGAACTTCTGCGACTCAAGTTACACTTAATTAAAAGAGGCTCATCCTCAAACTAGCACTGTAAATGCTTGTCCGTGTGTTACCTATCTGCCCTTCAATAAACCATTCATGCTGAAGACAAACTGTCTCCAATTTTTAAAGCAGCCACTATGAATTAGAATAAACATAATCCTCCTTGTCTCACAACAATATACCATCTTGGAGCCCTTATAACTCCACCAGTTCTGCAGGAAGAGCATTTATATAAACTCTTAGTTTATTGTGGGATACAAGAAATTTGGTGGAGGAAAGATTGCCTGTTACAACATCAAATCACCCAGGAGACACAGGTTATCATATATTGTACTTCTCAGTGGTCTGATCAGACTTTTCATGAGCCAAACCACCCTGTATCTGAAGAGAGAAACAGAACAGTATCACGCCTGTGCAGTAACACCATAAAACCCAGAGCTGCACAGCCCTCTGAAATTGCTCTTCAAACTTTAGGAACAAGCTGTGCCTATCATTGGGCTCAGCAAAGGAAGACGCAACTGCTGTCCAAGACTAGCCATTAGGTCTTTTTGCCAGTAATGGCTGAAAGTTAAAACAGGAAAACACCACAGGCCTGTTGCTTTTCAGTTTTTCTTTAAGAGGAGAATTCAGCATGGCTCCAATAACACAAATTAACAAAGTCAATGCAAACCCAGTAATATTTTTAGTCCAGCCTGCTGTGCTCACCATTTCCATCACTTGCCTCCTCCCATATTTTCTCACCACATGATCAGAACAGAATTCAAGATGTTCCAGCATTTGTTTTAAAGAATAACAGCAGACATGCTAGCTGCCAGCAAAAGCTCATGTATTTCCTGGATCAGAGGCTAAAGATGCAATGAGACCTATTAATTCATCCATACAAATCCAAGCTACCAGGGAATAACTGCCCTTCCAGCAGACTACAGAGGGGGGCTTAGCAGCCAATTCCCAACAGAGGACCTGTTTCCAAACCCTCCTCCACCCTAATCCTCAGGCACAGCCAAGGAAGATGTGACTCCGAATGACCAGCCCTGCAGAACATTTCCCTGTTCTATGTGAGTGTTACACAACACCAAAAGTTACCACCATTTTTCATGGAAGATTATTTAGCATCATTGCAAGCAGCTTTTCTTGATGTTCAAGTTACCTTCTCTTTTGCAGCCCATTATGTCTAATCACACCCGCTTGCAAAGGCTAAGAGATTATGTTTCTTGAGTAATCAAACCTGAAATCGATAGAGTCTTTACTTCTCAGATAATCTATATTATTTTTAGTCATTCCTCAGAAATAAGTCACTGCTCTCCTAATCAGCTCCTTCCGTTCCCTCAGAAATTTTCCAAGGGCAAGTATTTACAGTTATTCCAGGGAGCCAAAAGCATCCACACTGCATATGTAAAGCCTTCTATTCATAACTGGGATATCATGGACCACTGTGCTGTCAGTACCACTGCTGCACTGCAGCAACCACAGCCAAGCACAGGCCCTTGATTTGTTCCAGCCCTGTGACTGCAGGTGCTCTTCACACCCAATACACACATTGACCTACAATCATTTTCTTCTCTCTTTCCAGCCTTCAGTCTCCTCAGATTGTTCTGCATCATTGGTCTATTTGCACAGGGACAGTTTACTGCCAATAACTGCAGGCGCCTAAGTCTGACACATGAAAAGATAAAACCCACCCATGTCTTTCACATTCCTTCTCCAGTTGCCATCATCCTGGCTTATACATCTCGCTACTCCTGAGAAGAAACATGTCTTACTCTTGTAGAGGAAATGTATCTCCACATTCTCGGAAAGAGCTGCTACTTTGTCCGCTCACACAAGCAACATAAAGGTAACTCTGTGGTGATATCCAGTATCTTTGGGATCAGAACTGTGCCCCTCTATCCACTCATCAGCCTCCCAGGCAGATTGAATTTCAGCTTAAGTGACACAAAGTATATACAGCTATCTAAGGGGCAGAAAGGGATTTGGACATTCCAGTTTCTGTGAGTTTTCAAGCAGTTGCAGGGTAATGTGATGGAAAGCAAGCATCTTTCAAGTGAAAATATCTCAGAATAATAAACTGATGTCCCATTTGTTTTCAGAACCAGTCTTCATTTCAGATCCATAGTCATTAAAAGAAACAATCTTCAACTCAATTGTCTGAGCAGAGGAATGCCCAGCATCACTATGCCATTTTCAGTTAGCTGTCAGGTTTCATTTAGCATTCTGCACTGGTCCTACAGCTTGGATTGCCTGGAAATTGTAAATGCAAATGTATTTCCAGGATGGCATGAGAGAACAGTATCAGAATATTACCTCACACGACAGCTAGTCGCTCGGCTCCATTCAACTCCCTTTTCCTCATTCCCACACACAGAGATTTGCTGCTACCAAAAAAAAAAAAAACCAAAAAAACCCAAAAAAACCCCAAAAAAACCCCAAACAAACAAACAAACAAACAACCAAAAAAATAAACCCCAAAAAAAGGCTTAAACAAGAAAATCCTACTATTTTTTTCCTGTTGAAAGACTTTCCCTCATTCATCTGTTTAAACAAACCTAAAGCACAGCTAAATAATGCTTTTAAATTGCCTACAGCTCCAACACGAGACACAGAGCAGGCAACGAATTTCTTTAATAGCAGGGAACAACAGCACTTAATTCAAATCATCCCCATACATTATTTTCCATCTTCCAAGGGCTAAATACACACTAGCTGATTAATTACTCTTTTAGCAACACCTCAAACTCATTGGTCTTATCCTAGGAAACAGGAGAAAGCAAACACCTCTGAGAGGATGTGCTGCTGGACAAGCATTTGTCATTTTTTCGTCTTCTTTGTGCTCCGTGTCAATGAATCCTGGACCACAGATATAGGTAGATAATCACCAGCTCTCATAATTCAACAGTTCCTTGAGAGACTGTGACAGGGTTATTGGAGAGGTAAATTTTTCACTGACTTTTTATGAAGGCATTTATTGAGCAGTGACATTGAAGGACTTCAAACAGTGTTAAACGATCAAAACCAGACCTAATAGTTCTCCCCTGGTGCAAAGATGTACTCACCCACATGTGAGACCAGCCACTCATGTAAATGGAGGCACAACCTCAACATAGCTCAGCAATTTGTGCTGAGCTACAGGAGATCAGAACACATTCTAGAAATTACAGTGCCTTCATGGTACAGCAAAACAAGCTCCAATTTTCACTTTAAAGAACAGCTTTTCGATTTGCATTTGTGATTTATTATCAAACACATACACAAATGTGATACTTTAAAGGAAAATTAAGAAGTCAGCTAGGTCAGCAAGCATGAATGATCTGAGCCTCCAGCTCTGGACCAATCTATCTTGCTGCAGTTAATATCCATATTTAACTCTACTGTTGAAAAAGGAAATACTATTTTTAGGCATTACCTATTACTTTTGTTCAGAGATTAAGTGCCACATACAGTTCTATTACTGTATTTACAGAGCTATTCATCAATCATAACTGCTTCTACATTACAAAAAAAAAAGAAGTAATTTTACTGGCATGCCTTATTGTGGCTAGATTTTACAACTGTAATTCTATCTGTTGTAAAAATTAAATGGAAGTGTCTCCTGAATGGAAGTGGTGAAGTTATGACCCTAGGATCAGATTTTTTAAGTGCTCAGGGTATGATTTTCTTATCTGTTGATGACTGAGAACTTGGCTTGGAATAGACACATTTCCCTCACTGTCTCCCAAAGTACTCTGGATATAAAAGTTTGAATACTGAAAAGAAATACCTGGAAATCTACCAATTAACTCTGGAGCCTAAATACAAGCTAGGTGTGTTCAAAAATCTGGCTCTGCCTTGGGTGATGAGTAAGTACTTCTGGAAATTCCTCTTAGACTGTCTCCTCTGCAGTATCTTTTTTACTGAGTTCCACTAAGACTGTGTCTTAATTCCATATTCCTTCCAGAGTTTTCCCCTAATTAGATTGTTAATAGGAAACAGCAAGATGAAGCATTAAGTCACTCAATCAACGATATATATTATGGATATGAAATCCCTGTCAATATATGTTTCATAACAAGCCACTTACCTCTAGTCTACCACAGAGGAACTAGATGTATACACTGTATTCACCTGACTCCTAGAATGAAGTTTTAGCTCTGCTTTGGCTACAGCAGCTGCTACAGACAATGAACAGTTTTACCAGGCAGTACCACAGCTCTACATTCAATTCCACGCTAGATGACAAGTGGGTGCATTATTCTATAGCTGGTCTATAGCAAACAATTCCTTTAATTAAAGTTGTAAGAAAGCTGCCTAATCATCACCTAATAATCGTCTTTTCCTAAAAGCTAACAGGTGCAAGAGACAGAAGAGATAACAAGAATTTATTTTAAATGAAGCATCAACAGTTAGTTTTAGACCTATCTTCTATTATTTGTCAACCTGCTAGAAAATACAAAACCTGATTGTTTCCTGCAATTTAGTCGGACTTGCTTACACGTATGCTAGCTGGAAATGATAAGCATCAGGAAAGCTAAACAATTTCCTTTAATCTTTTTTTTAAGGCTGTTGTCTCTTGTTGCTTCTGCAGTATCAAAACACAGGCACCCATCCAGCCTAATACATTCCTGAAGAGCACGAAGACACCCGACCTGTACCAACGATCACTTGTGCTTCAGTCCTACAGCTGCCAAAACTAACAGCGACCGCGCACACGCACACTGAAAGGGACCAGCCCATCTCCTGCAGGAGCCAGTGCATTTCAGGGTGGAAACATGCAAAATCATCCTACAAAATATATTTTGCTCACGCATGGAGGTCTTGCGTGAATAAAGCTTACAGCAGCCAGACCACAGCCAATTCCAGTTATCTGAGATTTCTATTCCAGACTGGAAGAGAAGGAGAGCAGCGCCTGCACAAAGACTGAATATTCAC
The DNA here is from genome assembly GCA_013186435.1 of Turdus rufiventris. Classification (NCBI taxonomy): domain Eukaryota; kingdom Metazoa; phylum Chordata; class Aves; order Passeriformes; family Turdidae; genus Turdus; species Turdus rufiventris. Next base: position 2,694,063 of record PYHW01010297.1, read on the forward strand.
GCAGGGAGTAAAACCTGGGAGCTCCAGCATTCCCAGGGAGCTTCCGAAAGACTGCCAGGGCTGTGTCTCACCGCAGCTCCCAGCCACAAACAAAGCCAGGAGCCCCCCGCGCCCGCTGCTCTCCCCGAGAGCCCCCGACCCTCCGCCGCCGGGCCCGGGGGTGCTCGGAGCCGCTCCCCGAGCCCCCGGCACCGAACCCACATCTTCCGCGGCGGGGGCGGAGTGCAGAGCTGCTCCCCCTTAGCCCGGCGAGCCCGGGTGGATGGAACCGGCGGCGGCATCACCCCATTCCTCCGGACCGCACGACCCCCACTCACCTCTCCCGACCCCGGACGGCACCTCCGAGGGGAGAGCTGCAGGCGAGGCCCGGGAGGGTCGCGGTGCGGAGCGAGCAGGAGCGCTGCCCGAGCTCCGCCCGGGGCAGCAGCAGCCGCACAATGCGCGGCCGCGCCAGCCACGCCGGCGGGGCGGGGACGGGACGGGACGGGCGGGCCGGGGGCGGTCCCGCCGCCGGGAGGGGCGACAGCGACAAACCGGGCTGCGAGCCACAGCCTCGACCGCTGCATCGCCCAACCCCTGCTCCAGCCACAGAGAGCAGGGGAGCACGGCCAGGCTGCGACACAGTGTGCCGACGAGAAGGGTACAGGTGTAGCCAGCAGCGCGTTCACGCGTGTCAGGAAGAAATGATGCTGCTCCAGGTGCCGGAAGGCGACTAGGAAGCATCACACCTTCTTCCACTGGCACACGCATCCGGGTGTGCAGCGGCGAGGAATTGCTGGAGCACGCAGTGCCGCGTGGGACTAGCCGGAGTGTTCTTCATGGCCCCTGTATCATCCCAAACTGGTGGATTCGCCGGGGATGGAAGGGGTAGTTTTGAAACACTAATCTTAAAGAAATTAGGATTTCAGTTAAAAGTTAAAAGAAACTGGGCTTGAGATAGTTACCTGAAACTTAAATAATTGATTGCCTGTCAATTTATGTTTGCTTAGCTGTGCTTGCAATGGGAAAGGATGAAACTAGGTCCAAAGAACACGAACAACGGCAACCAGAAACTCATTCTTTGCAAAACTGAAGTTGCCCCAAAAGCCATTTGTATTGTCATTGATAGAAAAGGTCAGGGCGAGGAAGACTCGCCTTACTTCCTCCTTTTAAGACCCCTCCCCACAAAAACGACCCCAGACTTAATTCAAGAAGCAAACCACGCTGCTCAATTGCCATTCAAGCTAATTACCATAGGAAGCAGGGGATGGGAGGGGCTGGTATTATGAATATGTATTTGAACCTTTTGTCAATAAATAGACTCTGTGACCACCTGTGATTATGCAGTGTGTATTGGGGGGCTACCCCACGCTGCTGCCCAGCGCTGAATAAACATACCCTTTCTAACTTTAAATTGTTAGAGAGTCTTTTGTCCGTCATGGTTGAGTATCGATATTAGACCAGTATTCATATCTTGGTAAATCAGTTTTGATCCGAGTTACGGGATTTTAGGTACGTCTTGCAAGGGTTTAAACCAAAGGAAGATTTATAAAATCAATTCAACTTTGACTTTCAGCCAAATCAAATCATAGCTTGGTTGGGATATCTGGCAGGCACTGGTCTCATACCTGCTTCAGCTGTCCTGCTTGATGACAGGGAATGACAGTTCCAAGAAGCAAGTTCAAATGACAGGTGTGTTTGCATGTTAATGCCGCTGTGTCACATCACAGTACTGTAGGTTTCAACCTACATAGTCTTAGGGACTGTTTGTACTTCACAGTCTTACAGTAGAAGCTGGACATCACCACTTACTGCAACAATTTGATGCAGTTTGCATTCCAACTAGAATGACTTCAAATGGTGACGGTATATGAAGGAATCTAATAGAGGAGAAGTAAGGATCATATTAAGGAGTCTTCCTTGGCAACATTCAGGGCAAATTATTGCACTTTGAAAGGAATTGTTGTCTATTTCCTGACTGCTAAGAAAATAGCAGCAGTGTATGAGTTGTTATTGGATCATCATATATACCAGCCAAGTTCTTGATGTCTTTAATGATTAAATGGTGAAACAACCCAGTTCATGACTAAGTAGTCCAAGAGTCATGTAAGCCATAAAGCCACAATCCAGCATGAAAATAAGCCATGATTTTTTTTATCAGCTTAAGTGACCCAGAAATGTGAGAAAGACAACTTTTCCCTTCCAAATCTTCAGTGGAGGGATGAGAGGAATTTCCCTGGTTGCTCTTGTCCCAGAATGCAAGGAAGAGTTAATCTTAGAATCAAAGAGCAGTTTCTTCTCCAAATCTGGCTTTTTTTTCAAACATTTGGTCCCTAGGACAAACTGAAGCCTGTGGAAGAGACATTTTCATCGCTCTCTAAGTTGTTTCTGTTTTATAAAATGTAAACTAAATTATTAAAACACAATTATGTATCATACAAGGGAACCTGAGTCTTTGATCGAAGTCTTACAGAATCACTGTTGGGTCATATTTTTTGGTAGTAACAGCTATCTGAATTTGTCATCAGAAGTCCCAAATACATTCATTTGTTTATTCAACAAAGCAAAAATGCACAGGTTACATTCTCTCTGGAAGTTTTCCAAAAGCTTTGCTTTAAAAACTACAAGTACACAAAAACCCAAAGGGAAATTGGCACTTACAATGAACTTTAGTGTGGACTACAAGATCATAGCTAAAACTGAATGAGCTCTGTAATTCTCTGCAGCTCAGCTGGCTTCCATCAAAACTAGCATGAAATTTAGCATAACTAAACTTCTGTTAGAAATCTCTTATAGGATCAGAGCCTCACTTTGCTGGATTAATTTGTGATTATGCTAGGTAGGTGAAATACCACCCCAATATGGCATCTTGGTGTGAGAAATACTTCATTTCCACACACAGCAGGAAAAAACACCAAAGATTTCAAATAACTCTTGGTGCCAGATGGAGTCACACCACTCAGAATACTTTGTTACCAGACAAATGAATCCAGCTGCATTAGAAAAAAACCTCTTCACTAGCAACATTTTCCTGGTTGGGTCTAATCTGCATACTTACGCTTCTTGCTAGAGTAAATGCAAGAGATGATGGGCAGAGTTTAGTACAACGGTAGGACAAATGAGATAAAACCCTCTAACTTCTAGCTCTTAATAGAGCTACAGGCCTTTAGTTTCCTCCATAGCCTGAATAGCTTAGAAGCTGGATGCTTGTCTCAGGCTTCTTGCCTTCTCTAGCTACAAAGTAATTACCACCTTAGCATGGAAGCCTTTACATTGTTTCTTGGCTAGTGAAATTGTTCGCTACAGAAGTATCTTTTTTTATCTGAAAAGGAAAAATCTCTAATTAGATGCCTTCAGGCAACTCCATCTTGGTTTTTGCTATTAGCCAAAGATAAGTTTTTGCTATTTAGCCAAAGTATTTAGGAACAGAGTGAAATTTTGATTTGCAAAGGGATAATAATTTATTTTTCTGTAGTGTCTTTATCCAAGAATACCAAATGCTTCACTAATGTTAATTAATTGGCTCTGTCATAGCATTTAGATGACATGCTGATAACTATTTTGCAAAATAGCTGCAATAGCTAAAAGATCAAAATACATGTAAGGTTACTTACAACAAAAGAGGTGGTATGAGTTGCTTAGAGATATGTAGTAAATCAGTGATGTACCTCTGATGTGTCTGAGACATCCTATATCACGTCTCCCATTGCTTCTCAGAGGTCCAAGAATTTTCCGGCGTCAAGGTATCTCCAAGTGTCCTGGTAAGTTAAACATAAGCACAGCAGTAGATGTTTGCCACCATGGGTTCAGCACAAACATGTCTGAACATTAAAACCACTTTTTATTTTGGAGTTGTTTTGGCCAGCATTGGAGCATATATGAAGTAAGTCAGAAGTTTCAGCTTGACTATCAGCAGAAAAGGAAAAGAAACTGTGGTTCAGCTGGCATTTCAAAACCCAGCATCTCTGATAATGCAATTCAATGCAGTGTCAGGCTGAGCAAAACTCTTTGTAACAGCACTGTGGCACTCTGCAGAGATGCTGCCTGGGATCTCTGCTTTTTTTGCACACAGCACTGCTTCACCCACCCAGTGAAGTCTGACAGGGGCCCACAGCCACAAATCCACCATCCCAGACAGGAGCTGACTATGAACCACAGTGGGGAAAGAGATGTTCCTGTGTTCAATCTTGTCTTGTAAACTAACCGGTACTAGGTAAATTTTGAGTGATGCATTCATTAGGAAGATCTGAAATTTTTGATCCCAGACAGTCAGTCTGCTTTGAGAATATGCAATGTACCTGAGGGCTGAAAATGCTTGTCCAGAATGCCAGGGACCCAAAATCCTGCTTTGATTCGATGCTGAATTTGCAGGCAGGTCTCACACAGCGTCTGTAGGAACAAAACTACAACAGTGACTTGCTGCTTGAGGAAGGATCCATCTCCATCTTTTCTTTGCAGCTATTAATTTTGGTGTGAATTTTTCACTATGAACTGGGCAAAGAAACAGGCTCTTGCCCCTTGAACTTCCTGTTGGACATGAGACAATTGCACAGTGGCACTGTGAATCCTGTGAGTCCCTAGCACAAGATACACCAGCAAAAAGAATCTACCAAAGAAGCTATTGCTGCCCTCTCTCCCCATTCCCACCCATACTGGCAGGGCCTGTGAAGAGAGGGTCACTTTTCCTCACACAACTCTGCACCCTTGTCCTTTCATTTCCCAAACCTCCCCTGTGTTCCACCTAGGTCTGCACTGTCCCTGCCTCTCCAATGTGAGCAGGTGTTGGGACTCTGCCAGCCAGGACACTGTCTCACGACCTCCTCAAAAGCAGAGCACTTCTTATAAAATCAAACTAGCAGACCAAAACTGGCCAAACAAACAAACAAACAAAAGCCAACAAAAGAAACCCAATCAAAACAAACAAAAGAGATAATAATTTGAATTTTGAAGTGTTGCAGGAGGTAAAAGCTGTTTCTGCAGTGCTCTGCTGTCCGTACTGATGCAGGTATTTTCTTGCTGTCATGCTCTTGCCCTTCCAAATCAGTCACTTACTCGGGTCCAGGAAATTGGTTAAAGGATTTCTCTAGGCATCTTTCTAAGATTTTAGGTGATTAATAAATTTGGACTGCTGTTGGCTGTGCTACTAAGGGGTTGCCACATTCCATGCCATTGTTGGCCATATTTCCCTGATTACAAAAAGGGATTCTTACATCTCTTGTAATTAAAAGTTTAAGTGCTAGTGGTCTCTTTGACTAAAGACCCCACATATATAATTTGCAGAGATTTTGGTTTTCTACAAAAAAACCTTTAATTTTAGTATTTTTCAGCTTATATTTTTGGAGATTTTTTAAAACAATTTTTATTGCTGCTGAGGCTCTTCTTTAAGGGAGTCTGTTTTCTTCTTTAGGTACTGCTTTTAATACCCTGAAGAACAAACTTACAGTAGCCCTATGTAGTAGATTTTAAATATTAATTGTAGCACATTAGTAATGGTGTAGGGAATGACAATATCTTCTTTAAAATCCATTCACCAAAATTACCTTAATAAATAACATCATGACTCTGATGCTAGACTAAAAACAATGAAATCATAAATCTTTACATATTTGCTGTTTGTTGAAACAATTCTTTTAAAAAATTACCATAAAAGATCTGAAATTTCTGTAAGACTTCAACAGCATATCCTATTTGTCTTTAAACAGCCACTACTTTTTCCAAATTAAAAAAACATAGTATTTGATCTCTCAGTGTATCCAGATATATTGCTCCCATAATTACTGGCTGCCCGGAACTGTTCAGCTATGTTCTACCTCATTTATCCTTTGGCTAACACTTGTTTGCAGCAGCACCTGTAGCTGACCTTTCTCCAACAGCAAATACAAATCTTATTGTATTTGAAGGTTAGAAGTCTTTTGAGTTTCAGCTGCTAGCCTCTACTGGCTCCATAAAGCAGCAAGGCATCGACACAGACACCTTTGAACAACTCATTGTGAAGGAGAGGAGCAATAATGGAAGACTGAGAAAATTCCAGCTGCTCCTGAACATTACTTCATTCAGGAAGCAGATGAAGACTTTGGAAGATGTACAAAACAGAATTTCAGTAGGTAGCTTAATACTCCATCAAGATCCAAAGTATGTAGGTTTTATATTTTCAAAAGGCCAAGTTATATCTGTGCAGATAAGTACATACATAAATAGCAATGTAGCATTCGTGCCTAAAGGACAACTTTGCCATCATAAGCAACTCAGCTTCCTGGTCAAAACATCAGGACATTTGCAAAGAACAACTCTCCGTGAAACATCCTTGATCGTGGAGCAGGGTACAGTTATTAAGGCGGTTTTTTGTGCTGATACCCTGAGGACAGATAGTTCAAAGAAATTTAAAAGAGAAAAATGCTTATCAGTATAGAAAAATGAACAACCTATCCAAATAACTGCAGGAAAGGCCAGTGTGTCATCAGAAATGCTGCCTGTGTAATTTGATTTCTTTGGAGAAGGTCTTTGCTCCATAATATGACCATTATCCAGCAGCCAAAACATGTAAGATTACAAGTATGACCTTTCTGCTCTTATCTAAACTGGGTTTTTCAACCTCCTTTTACTTTTGCAATTGAAACATCTTCCAAGTGACTGACTCTGCAGCCTCCTACGTGCTGAATGTACACCAACCTGCCAGGAGGATGGCTTTTGTGTTTGTACCTTTGGGTAGACCCCTGAAAATCAGAGACACTTGGGAGCCCCCAAGGAAAGAAGTGAAAAGTACTGATTTAAAAAGCTGCCCTCAAGGAGCAGCTGGGAATTTGCTGCATGGAGCATCCAAGAAAAATGAGGCAAAAAGCATCCCAAGAGCAACAGCCAGAAATGAATGAGGTGGGTGGGAGCAAATGTAGGGCATTTGCTGGCTCTTACCTGCTCCCTTTGTGGGAATCCTGCACATACACCTCAGGCATGTATTGTACCTGCCATTCACACAAAAACAAGGTATGTTCTAAACACTCATTAGAGCTTTTTCCTCTGCACTAGAGATGTTATATATGCCACATGCTGCTCTAATAAATACCTTTGTTTAACAAATAATATGTAGGGGAAGATTCCATGATGTAGAAGACTGGTTAGAACAGCTACAAATCCACTGAAGAGTTTCAACAGGATTTGTATAACATTTTTCAAGTTCAGCTATGTACTATTAATGTTTTTTGTTTTCTGGGGGAAGTACCTATTTTGCCTTTACTGTGGTTCTTTCTCACAGTACAAGACAGTTCGTGGCCCAAGAGACGCCAGTGGAACAGAGATGGAGAGGAGAAAAGCCAGGCACAGAGAATGGAAAAGCACCTTATCTTTATAGTGAGCTGACGATTCAGTGTCATGATTTTCAAAAATTTTGGTAACAGGAGAATAAAGTGTCATTTACTAGTAAAAATCATTGCCAATTTGGTAAGATTGCTAATTCCTTCTATGAAAACCACTGGACTGTGTGATGGAATTCCAGACTAGACCTAGCATTTATATAAATCTGTTGCCTTTTCTTTCACAGGGAGTTCCTCAAAGACAAGTTAGAAGGTGTTCAAATTTAGTCTTCCCTACACCAAAAACCTGACTTGTTGACATTTTAGATCAGATGATGACAAATGTCTAGGAGTCAGTTGCACAGAAAATAATTTAAGAGCTTTAGAAATACATCTCTCCCTGTTCATTGTGTCCTAGAAAAGCAGACCATTGCTCTCAAGCTGTCTTTCAGGAGTTTTGGTTGGCTGCAGCTATGCACACTCAGCTCTCTAAGATATTTTCTCTTACATAAGCAGGCTTGGAGCGTGGTTACAGCTTTACTCAGCAGTGTTTCATTTCCCCACTGTGCTGCAAATTGCTGCTTTGCTGCTGCTTCCTCTGGTTTACCCCAGGATCCAAATATCTCTCTTCCTTAACCAGACTCAATTGCTCCCTAGGGGAAGGAGCATACTTTCTTTTTTCAGAGACCTCTTTACCCACCTACTTTCCTCTTACAGGGAGATAATCTACAAAGCAAGGATAATCAAAATACATAGTGCCTGACACACAGAACTGTCACTCTTAGTCAGCAGATGACAATAATATTTGTTACTCTCTGATCACCATGTGATCCATGACATGACTTGACTCTCTAGCCTTTGCTCGTGGCACCTTCCAGGACCAGCACCAGCACCAAGAAACTCACTTTATAGCCTCATTAATACCCCTAGGCAGGACAGAGGGGTGAGTGCAGAGGAGATCAGCCATCGAGGCCATAGGGCAGGAGCAATTGATATGCTACAGATGAAGATAAAAAGAGAGGACATCATCAGATCCTCCCACAAGCTAGACTTAATACATCTGAAGAGGAATTTGCAGCATCACAAACTTGGAAAAAGGGCATTTCTAAAGAAAGGCACTTGCTCTGACAGTATTTTAGGGGTGGTGGGTGTTAAATTCAGAGTGTTGAGACATTGAATTTGTCAAAAGATTGGGAAGATGCTTCAGCCAAGAAGCCCCAAATATCAGCTGGGAACAGATTTCTTTTTCAGATCTGATGGAAGTTATCAAAAGAGTCAACTTTAAAATGGTATCATCATATCTACTGCCAGTAAATGTTCTGGGAGTGTGCTATAAAGCTAAAACTAGACTTACTCTATTAGATCTTATTTTCTGTCACAGCGGGCATCAGACAGGTCTGCAGAATCACACACCAGCACAATCCTCATTTTTTCAGGAGGTTGCAAAAATGAATGGTCAGTCATTGTGCGTATGTATGTGTGTATGTGTGTGTGTGTGTGTGCTATGCATGCCAAAATAATTGTCAGCAAAAGCCTGATGACTGAAAAAGTAAAGAACAGTTTCTTCCTTGTTCTGCTAACAGTTCAGGATTTCAGTTCTTCAGAGAACATTTTTTCCAGAAAGCACCTTTTTTAACTTATGCTGTACTTGTGCATGAGAAAATAATCACCACATAGGCATCCACATCTCAATTATACCATGGAGATCTCTGGAGCACTACCACGATGGTAGAAGCTGTTCCACTTGCACAAGCACTCTGTTGTCTCATCTGTTGTCCTCAGAAAAAAAATATTGTCCATAAAAAGACCTTTCTGCCCAGGTCAAAAGGTTCTTACTCAGCCCCAGCAGTGCAATTTCTGCAAGGTGCCCTTGAAGGAGCAGGAAGATACCAGAACACATCAATGCCCCCTCAAGAGTCTTTCCACACTGAGGAGGCTCCTTCTGCAGTCCATGGAGAGAGTGTGTTAAAACCATGCATAAGGCGAGGTCAGCAACATCTGGAAAGAAGCACCTGAAGCAGCCAGGCAAAAGCTGCCCAGTTTCCAGGGATGGTGTTTGATGACAAGGATAAAGTCCTATGGATTCTTACAGGAAAAGTCTTCACATCATAGTACTACTCCACAAGCTATCACTTCTCAAAATTTATTTCTCCTGTGCAGGCACATTATTAATGCAGGTAATAAACTCCTGGGACTAGCAAAGTGCTGTTGCCTTCTGCCTCTGTGCTCACTGTGCCTCCTGTGTGTGCAGCTTTCCGGTAGGATGACTTGCTGTATTTTGAAAGATGCAGTTAACTGTCTACAGGCCCAGAGCAAGAAGCCCTATAACTAAATGAAGACCATTCATTCCAGGAAGTGGACACACCCAAAATTGACTGAAACCTGTTGCTTCTGTGAGTTCCGCCCATCTTGCTAACATTTTCCCTCAAAACCACTAAATTAATTAAGAAAGTATCTGCAAAAACCCTCAGCAGCACACAACCTCACTGCAGAAAATTATTCCTCACTCAGCAAAAAAAAGGAAAGTGACTAAAACAATGCAAGGTATTTATATCATTCCACTTCAACAGCTTTTCAAAGGGCTGTGTGGGCATGCTACAATTTTTCATTTTTTAACTGTACCTCACTACTGTTATGGCTTCTGTCAGCTATCTGGCTGAGGCACTGCTGGCCCCTGATATCCTCTCCAGCCCTGCAGAGACCCTTCACAAAATCTCATTACAGCATGTATAGTTTTCATAGTAAAAGAAATTGCTTATCCCACAATGGCATCACAAATAGAACAATGAATCCTGTGTGCAGAAGCACTGACTCAGCTCTCACAACATCCAAATTCAGCATTTTCTAGCAGGTGGCCACAAAACATGGATACACAAGGTGAAGTTTGTACTCTCAGAACTTCCTCAACCTGTCATACTGTGAGCATTCAAGGTATCAGTATTAGCCCCTATGACAGGGATAACACTGGGGGGGAACAAAACACTTGAACTGAGAAGAAAATGGCCTTGAAAAACCTTTCTCTTAATCTTGCCATATATTCATTAAGTCACACAGGTACAATTAAGCACACATATGGGCAAGCACATGGACCTAGAGAATTTGGTTCTCAGTGAAACCAACAGTGAAGAGCATAAACACCCTTTTGAGCCCATTTTCATTTCTGAAACAGTGTTAAATAGACCCCTGCAAACTAAAGTTCTCTTTTCCTGAACTACTTGGGCAGTAGATCACAACCTGTGCTATGTGAAGGGTAGCAAATATTTAATTTTCCTCCATACAGCAGTCTTGCATATCACTCACAAATGTTTCTGCTCCTTCATCTGGCTTTTGGGTAAGCACCCTCTAATGAACCCCACTGCTAATGCTGTGCAATTGTCAGGCATACATGAAAGAACTGATCAAAATCTTAGTTTTCTTCTTGAGCTTTAACTGATGTTTTCCTTAATTAGAGCATTCTTTTGTTTTTCATTTCTTTTTGCCAAACGTCAAAGCTGGTGGCTTCAAAGGATCATTTCAGTCATCCTTACAAGAAGAGAGAAAATTGTTTAGAAAGATTAAAGAGAGCATGAGAGAAGGAGGTGCAGACAGACAGAGGAGAGAACAAATATTAACGAATGCCTGATCCTACTCTCACCACAGTGACTTTGCAGAGAAAATGGAGAGAACAAATAATTTGCATCTAACACACAGTCATGACAATATACCAGAATAATAAATGCAACTTTTGTGACATTCAGGAGAGATTTTTTGCGAAGTTCCTCTACTTCAATAAGGCAGATCCTGGTAGTTCCCTACTCCAGATAACATATTGCTGATACTCATTCCAGCTTAGAAGAGCTTCAGAAAAGCCAATTTTAACTCTTCATTCTTGATTCTTTTCTTCTTTCACACAGCAATTTAACTTAAGCAAGATAGGCCTTAAATCACAACACCTTATTTTCCAAATACACACCATATAATGTAATGTTTAGGATAGAAATGTCTTGTTTGACATATTTATAATATTTTGATGCTCTGCAGTCGCTCCAGTGAGTTTCTGTTGTAATGCATATTGACAGAGAAATGTGTACATATAGAAGAAGTCAGAAGAAGGAAGTCCAGCTGCATTGTTGTGCACATATAAAAAATATTAATCTTGCTTCAACCTAGCTATAGTAAATATCCATGTTTTTAACAGCCAAAGCTGTGGGCTGATGTTTTAAACAGTCTGTAAATACAAACCCACTGACTTCAGTGGGACTCTGCATTGAAATAAGAATATCTTTATGCAGCGCTGCCCCATTCCATGCAGGCATATCCAGAAAGGAAGATTCACACTAGCTTCCTCAAGCATTCAGCTTAAGCTTCTTCCCTATTTGGAGTAATGCTTATATTGCCTATGCAGCTTGTGAGTAACAGAGGCTGCACTTCCTGGTGGGGAAGGGATGACTCAAAAAAACAACTTTTTTGTGCCAAAAGCAGCCAATTTGATGAAACTTTCCTAAAAAACATTCAGCTGAAGTGTTGTGAAGTACCAGGAAATGTTAGGACACTAAATAGACCCAGACAGCTCCTCATTCTTGTAGGAAAAGCCTACCCACTTCTAAAAATCTTCTTATAAAAACATACCTGCATCGTATGACACAAGTCTAAGAACCATGGATATTTCTAGTCCAAGTCTGGTATTTTCCAAATACACAAACTACAGGAAAAGACAAATTCAACAGCAAAAACGAAAAGACTCAAAGATCATGGTCTCTCAACTTTCCCTTTTCCCATTTACAAGCCAGCAGTTTATCTGCCCATGACCATATTTCAAAGAAGCCAAAACAAGATGTAAGGATGTAATCTGTGACTTGAGGATTGGAAAGCCTGTCCTTATTCCAGCACAAAAGATAAGCACTTGAGCAGACCTGATAGTGATCTAACAATCTCCAACAGAGGAAATCTGTGATATTAAATGGATAATTAACCTAGTAGCAAATAGTTCTACAAAATGTATTGATTGGAAGTTGAAAAAGTTTGTTGTTAGTCGAAAGACCGCTTTTTTTGAGGTATCACACCTTTGAAATGGTGACCAGTGAGGGAACTATTACACTAGCATCACTTCCCAGGTCCAGCTCTGCAGTGACCTAAACACACTCCAAGCCCAGACACATAACTCTTATGTTTGGCCTAGTTACCTTTCTAGGCATAAACATATGTGTGCAGTCACATGAACCTCGTAAGACTACTGCTTTTCCTGGCTCTAACCAAGAAATACATGGTCTAGACAAAGTTATAAATCCAATAACCATCCTTTCCTCATTTCCTTCCTCTCTCTTGTTCTTAGTTGGGACCCAGGATCTCCTATTCAAATGTTTTCTTTTGACACTTTGTTCTTCTCTTTCACCGGAGTATTCAAGATCAGTGACAAAAGGCTTAACCCAGGGAATTTTTATTTTGTTCAATTTATTGTCTATTGCCACAAATTTCTGATTATTAATTGAGGTCAATAATTTGGGGGGAAAGAGCACAAATACTAGAGACCTTTTCATTCTTCTAAGGGTGGACATTGTAGCAATCTGAATATAAATTTACTACACATTCCCCACCTTGCTCCTGTCAGCTGGTTCACTTAATGTAAGACTGGCAGCAGACTTTGCACCTTAGCCCTGTAAAACACACAAGCAAGAACATCATACCAATCTAAACTACTCACTAAACCTTAGGATAAAAAATACAAACTTTGTTCCAAGATTAGTGTAACTACAAAAGACACTAATATGTCTGTATAAACAATGCACTGAGGGGTGCCACTCTCCTAGATCTTCCTCCATGTACTGTAGCATTAAATGACATTTCACCTTGTCCCATCACTTGCAATTCCTTAACCCTCACCTCAGATTCTGTTGGGCTTTTTCTCTTACTTCATCAAACATTCTCCCTCTTCAGGAATCTACACAAGTCCCTACAAAATTACTAGAAATCCAAAACATTTGCTTGCATTTACAATTCCAAGCAAAGAAGAAGTTGAAGAGAGCAGCTATGGTGTTTCATTAAGGTTTTTTCAGGCAAATCTGGGCATAAGATGAAGTCTGGGATTCCTCACATATGTCTAATCTTTGCATCTCTTTGGCCTCAGAAGGAGTTGGGTAGAATGTGCAGGATAGTCTGTTAGTTTTTTTTCCTTCTGCTAGTCTGAGGATATGGTGCTTATCATAAACTGAAAAAAAATTGCATGGGAGAAGCTGCTTAGATAATTGAAGTATTAGCTGTGGATGTGAAAAAAAGAGGCCTTTTGATCCATTCTCTTGCTGCCCTGCCAAAAATTAGACTATAAGACCTTAAGCCATCTGCAGCCAGGGTGGAAATTCTAATGATATCACAATGAAATAATTTCATCCATGTTTACCTGCTTTTCTCTCTCTTAGAGAATGAGACAAGTCAACAGTGAGGGCAGTGGGCTTCAGAAATAATTTTCTAACACAAATAAATACATAAATAAATCTTCATGCTTGAAAACTCAAATGCAACAGAAGAGAAACCAATTAAGGTATTTGTCCTAAGCCTCCCTCACAGCAAAGAAGACAGAAACACTTTGATGCATTTCTTTACTTGGCATACCCATATGGCAAGTGACAATCCTAAATCTTTGCCACACTTACTAGTTCTTTACATGTGCCAGGTTTTGCTTTTCTCTCTATTCACAGACATTCTCTGAAGCAGCCCTCTTTCAGATAGATTTGCAGATGAAAGAAATAGGACATAAATTTTTAAGAGACTGACATCACTTCATGCAGGGATTCTCCAAACTCTCCTAAGTCAATGCATTCTTCATCTGAGCTGTTTATCGTTAGGTTATACAAAAAACACAAACTGAGAAAAGCAAAGAAGAAATACGATAATGAATGGGGATACTGCTACTGATCTGCGTGTGAAGTTACCTGTTCATGCCTTGAGATGCAGATATGGCCTGAGGACATGTTTCCTTACCTGAAGAGAGGCAAGTTTGAGATAAATGAAATCTAGATAGCAATAAAAATACTGGCTGATACAAAACCTTCAAAAATTCCAAAAAGAAAGGATTGCTTTTTACAAAATTAAGGAAGCCTTATATTCCCTATTTGAAATTAAAATTAGGAAAGATACATGTTTCATACAATGAGATCTCCAAGGGAAATGGCATATACTTTACACAATCTCTCCTTCTATTGTCTACTCGTATCTTTGACTTGAACTTGCATTCTGGAAAACTTTATTACAAGTAAGTAAATAATTACATTAGTCATTTGCAATTAATTCTTTTTCCGTATTCTAGTCTCCTATTCAAGGATTTAGGAGCAACTGCTTTTAAACCTATTTCAGTGTGGCTCAGTGGCATAGTTTACTATTATTCCTCACCTTTTCTTTCCTCTCTTGGCTGTATCCTCCCTCTGTTTTTCATTGGATCTAATACAGATTTTGCAGCCATGGGCCCAATCAGATCAGTTTACAGAAACAAGAAAAAAACTTATCTCATTGTCTTTGAAATAAGTGAGGTGATGTCCTGCCAGAGAGACTGCAGATCAGCACACGGGATGGTAGAGAGGCCAATAAGGACAAGGCTGCCCTTCTCCTCAGCACATCAAATCAGAGGGTGGGTATCCAGGGAGGGAATGGAAATTATGTGGCTTGGGTATCATATTTTTTTGCCCCTGTGAAAGTAGCAATGTTAAACCCAGGTACAAATCTTTACATCAACACGCAGTAAAGACTAGGCTGAGAAAGCTGCAGAAGGGATTTGGTGTGCAGTTATGAGCCACAGATACAGTGCTCTAAATTGAATTCCGTTTGTGAAATATTTGGAAACCAGAACGGGGAAAAAACTAAACAAAACAGAGACATGGAGGATTACTTTGGAATGCAATGCAGTGACCATGATTGTCAACCTATTTTCAATCATAAATTCCTTAAGTCGTCTCATATTTCTTGTCCTATTTACAACAGATCATGCTATTAGGTATCAACAATACCTAAATGATGAGCATGAAATTAAAGCAATGACTAAAGAGTGAAAACTGGAATTACAACCGTAATCACAAAGAAAAAAAAGAATGAAATAACTGTAGGTAGGTTGTCAGGGACAGCTCAAAGACAGGAATGTTTCTCATGTAAAATGCCAACATGTTTTAAAAGGGAGGAGTTTTAACACACTATGAAATTGAAACAATTAAGCAGATTAAATGTGCACAGTAATATGTAACTGCTGAGGAACAGCAACTCTGATGTGCCTTAATTTGGCAAGGGTGAATAGGGGTGCCTTTATGCATATAATCACCAATACACATATTCTGAAAGTTTTTGAGCTGCAGTCTGTGATCCAAACCTGTACTCATTTGGCTGCCACTCTGAGCTACAACACACCTAGAAAATACACTATTTGACTGTGACTTATAATAAAACTATTAAATACCTTGGTTTGGCTCACAGAAATAATGATTATAACAAATCCATATTATTGATGATAAATTCACATATCATTAATTTATAAACTGAAATATATAATTATGGGTCCAGTGCATTTCAGAAAAGTTGCATTTAAAGTGAAGTGCTACATCTGTTTTATGAGAGACCTGCATGCAATATATGTAGTTTTTCTTTTCTGTAAAAAAATCAGCTTTCTAGAAATGCCTTTTTTCACACTGATTTTTCTGTTCATTACTGCTCACCAAGCACATTCTGAAAACTCCTATATAAAGCACAAAGGTACCCTGACAATAGGCTCCCATATGTACCTGATAAATTACACATGATTATCTAGTTGTTACATCTGTTAATTATTGCTGATTTGCACTGAAGATTTCCAGCCATCCAAATTTAGAGTGCTGAAGAAAGCAAAGAGATTTTGCCCACTTTTCTTTAAAAAAACCAACAAAAACCCCCAACAACAAACAAACAAACAAACAAACAAAAAACACAAAAAAGACCCCAAAACATGTCTGGTAACAGGCATTTATGAATAATTCAAGTTTACTGCCTTGGCTGAAATTCAGATGATTTCTGAATGGGTGGCCTGCTTCCATCCCACAGAATGATGATAGTTCATCATAAGAAAAGTATTTCCAGGACATAGAATGGCATGTTAGTTTGGCTGTGATTGTTTCAACTACATCAGACTTCTTTCCTGTATTTTCTTTATCTGTACCTATGAGAAGGAATGAACTCTAGCACTGTGAGAACTACCTAGCCAATATGAAAAGCCTGTAGATTATCTAAAAATATACTCTCCAAGGATACATCTATTTCATTGCATTTTGGCTGATGATAGGTATCTGCAAGATTTCAAATTTTCATTTTTCCCTCAAATATTTTCCAATTTTTGAGTGCTCTGTGAGGACAATCAGGCTGTGGATAAAAGTTTTGGAGTCGGTTGGTGGGACATAGCCCTCTGTTGAATTTGTGAATGGTACTTTATACTATGTAGAGGAACAGTGGACTAGAAATCCTTCAGAAACAAAGATGTCAGAACAACGGGTCTGGCCATAGGCTCAGTAAATTCCCCAAAACAAAAGCCAAATCAAATGCAACACTTGGGTGGTGAAGGGATTGTAAGTGATGAACACACTGTTTGATTCAACTCAGTGAGGAATAGAGATGCTAAGGAGGAAAAAAGTTTTCAGTTACAGTCCTACTGAGTGAGAATAAACTTCAGTCTAAATCAGGGAGAAGAAAACCTGGATTTGGTTGGTTTGAAATTTAGAATGCTTCAAAGTAGGACAAGTGTGGCTCTGCCTCACCCTTTTGCTCTTTTCAGTACATCATCGTACGTCCCTTCTCTAACACTCCCTTCATTTCTATATTTACAGCAAGTAATGAAATATTCCCAGCATTCAGTTGAATGGATCATTCTGCCTTTCTGACAATGTCTCCAACAGTCATTGGCACTTCCTCCCAAAAGACATTTGGAAAAACATTTGGCTATACATCAAATTTAATGTCTGCCATCACTGAGACAGCACAGTGGCTGCTGCTTTCACTGCTCATCTTGACTCCCATGGTTTCACATCATGCTGACCTCCACCACACACATGGGCCTGTTACTTGCAACACACAGATGGATTCACTTCATCTTCTAAAGTGTAAACAGTTACTTGGAAGGCAAAAATGAACAGCAGTGGCATGAGAATAAGCTACGATTTTGTGACTTGGTACAGAAATGTCATTTGTAGCAATAACATTTGTTCTAACTGAACATATGGAGAATGGAGAGAGTATTTTTGCATTGCATCAACATTAATAACAACATTGGTACCCTAAAACATTAAACCAGGATGAATTCTTCTGAGTCACCTATGTAAGAGTTAGTCAGCAATACTCAGCAGAGTTGGCTTGAGTAGAAATAACTGTGGGAAGAGCGCTATCGCAGTGACAACAGCGGACAAGTCCATCATTCAGGCAGTCATCTTTTTTGTAACATGATAGGAAATGTAAAATGCTTGGAAGTTTCATGCCATGAACTAATGTTTACAGAAGACAAGCTTCACCATGATATACCATCTTCATATAAAGATCAGGAGTATCACATGGGGGCTGATTCTCCAGACCCTCTCTGTAAGTAGGAATTGTTGCAGAGAGGGAATGCAGGTTGTTTAGGCCACATTAAACATTATTGAAGCTGGAGAGTTTAAAGGAGAAAAGTAGGGGCTCATAATGATCTATATAACCAGTTGACAATTGCTTCATTGTTCATGAAGGCACCTAACTGCCTTTAGCACCTCTGACCATTCTTTTCCAGATAAGTAGTTTAAAAGCTTGTCACAGTCACTGCTGAAAACCTTCCCTTGAAGGAAAGTTAATTGTAGAATAAGCTTTGTAAGCTTTGCTCTTAGCACACTCAACACAAGTTTTTGCCAGGTCATCTTTAGAGACAACAGCTGTAGATCAACTTTTAAATCATCACTAATATAAAAGGGGTTCAAGTCTCACCCAGAAATCTGGAAAAGTTCACCTGAACATTCCAATTCTAATGATTTAATATTCCACTCAAGAGCCAGTTCCAGCCTCCATGCCCCCAAGGAGACCAAACAGCCAGATGTACCTAATTCCTCGGGCAAGCATCCCACACTTCTCTTCTCTGGAGACACAGCTGCTGTGATCAGGCTGCTTCCTTTTCCCAACCTCACCTGTGGTATTAGGTGCTCTGGGGCTATCAAGTAGCACTTGTATCAAGAGGCACTTTGTATTAAGACCTGATCCAATATAGCACTGGTCTGGTGGCGTGAGCTATTTCTTCTGTGTTACTCACTCCTTATTCTGCTAGCCCATCTCTCCCAGAAGCACCACCAGCTGTACATCCACAGAGACAAAGCAGGTCCCAGACCAGGCCAGGAATTCATTTCATGGGCTGAGATCCAGATCAGGGGTGGCAGTAACCATAACTGTGGATCAGCACTTCTCCAGTCTAATTCAGATGGGAACAAAGGTCTCAGAGCTGAGTTTAAATAACACCCAAGGGTGTGGGTGGAGGCCCTAGGGGAGACTGATCAGGGTGATTAGGGTCTATTTTTGTCCCCAGTGCCCTTACAGAAACCTTCTCCAATAGAGTAAAATTTCAGATTTTCCCAGCTTCCTCCAGCTATTCAATTTTGGGCAGATGAAGAGGACATCACTTCTCTTTTAGGCATTTGCTAAGGAATACTTACATTTTTGTCCATCCTACCATTCATTGATCTGTGTTCATATGTTTTAGAAATGATTGGTATTGCTTAACCATGGACTGGTAATTCTCTTGGACACAAGATAAAATTGAAAACATTCCCCATATGCTGACATGTAATTCCAAAACAACGAGCTCTAGGATATGTTTGTTTCTCCCCTGGAGTGCTGCAAAGTGAGTGCTGCTGGACATGGAGCACAGGAGCAGCTGGACTGTGCTCATTTAGACCTAACTCTATCACCAGGACTAGTCAGAGAGCACAGCAACATCCAAAACATGACTGAAACATTTGTATTTAGAGCATGAATCCCTTTGTCCCTTCCTAATGCAGCATGACAACCCAATGTCCTTGGTGCATCCCTGTGGGAACACCTTAGTGATTCCCTTCATCTGCTCCAACCATAGCCTGTCCCTGGATGAAGTAGTTCCCCTGCCTTTGTACCTAAAAAGCAGGAGTTTGGGCAGGACTCCCTTTGGCCACAGAACTGCTGTTGCTGTCACTGGTGGGAAAACAGGACAGCAGATGAAGGATGTGCACTCACTGCTTCATGGTTTTACATGTTCCTCAGCTGAAAGTGCTACCAACCCCTAATCTGCCTTCCTGACCACGGTGAATGGGGAAGAATTTAACTTTAATGCTGAGAAGAATGATAGAGTGCCCATAAGGCAGTGGTGGTGCTGGGAGGGACTAATACCATTAATTAATTATCATTAATGTGCAAATTATTGGTTAAAGACCTTTTATAAAGAAGTGGTTTATCTCTTTTTCATCTCAATTGTCTGCCTTTTCTGTAGCAGGAGAGGAGACTAATGTGCAGTTTTTGTCATCATTGCTTTCCTTTAAAGACCTGTTTGCTGTACCTTTTAAGTTTTTCTCCCTGTATTTTTTTCCTTTGTTTAGCAGAGTGCTAAGATTGGGAAAGGATATCTGGAGGCATAAATAGCATATGAGAGGGGGAATACTAGACAGAAGACAAAAGACTGTTTCACATGAAAATTTTTTGCAAACTGTGACAGACACACAAAATTACTTTGCTTCAAAATCTGTAGACTGAAAAGGGCTTTAAAAATACCCCATTTTAAAAATATTGATTCTTTTCTACCAATTTTGTTATCAATGCTTGCAGGGATGTATTTGCGTAATAATCACTTTTGAAACTACAAAATTCTGTGAGAAGCAGCCTCATCTGATCAGAGCTTCTGAGAAAGGTAGATAATATCTTCATTGTGCTCAGGTTCCTATGTCCCCAGCTGTCACTTTCAATAAACATGATCTCAGATCAAGTTTTACAGGGTGTAAAATACGGGAATAGTAAAGGAGGTGAAATAATTATTTGGTTACTTTTGAATATAACCAATCCACATGAAATATTGCATTGTGACAAGTAAAAAAGGGGTAACATGAAGGCAGTTACATTTTTTTAATAAACTGGCATTAAGGTACATGAAAGCAATATGAGTCATATTTGCATGAAAAGCAATATTATCATGCACAGTTACACCACAAATACCAGATAAGCATTTCTTCTCTTTGCATCAAGGTATGTTCAAAACATTTTTGACACATGAAGCTTGCTTAAAAGGCCTAGAGACTCAAGCAGCATAAATAGACATGTCTCCTTGCAATTAAGCTGTGTCAGATCTTATCACAGACTGTGTGACCTGTTTTTTTTATGAGGCATGAATACAAGCTGAAATTTTCTGTCTGCAGTTCTAGCATGTTGATATATTCCCGCACAAAGAGCTACGTTGTTGTCCCAGTTTGAAAAAACAGGTATGCGCTAGGGAAGAGCAGGGCCTTCCCTCGAAATGGAGCTAATAAACCCCTCCCTCTGAATTAGTATAATGTTGGAAATAAGGGGATCTCAGACAAAGATATGGGGATAGGAATAACAGTTCTTTACCGATACATCTAACAAGACAAACAAAACAACAACTATGAAGTTAAAAACAGTTCCAGTCCTTGGCCACAGGCCCCCTTCCCTGCAGATACCAGTGCTGGGACAGGTCCTGCGCAAGCTGCAGGGGCGCTGGGGGTGATGGCAGCGGAGTCCCAGGTGGGAAAGGGATAGAGGAGAGACTTTTGCTCATGGTGTCAGTCCTGGTGCTCAGCAGGATGCTTGGAGATAGCAGGCTGAAGCAAGAAGGCAGCAGTACGGGGATCCAACAGCAGAAAAGGTTGCTCCCTGCGTTGGGATGGCAGGGGAGTTCTCTGACTCCACGAGCAAACGGGGGCCGAGCCACTGCCTCCCCTCCCTTCACTTGATGCTGATCTCGTGGTTCCACCCCAACCCTTCCCACCCCCTTTTTCCCCCACTTCTCCCTGTCACTAGCCATCAGTACTGCGGCCTTGTCAACAGGGCTTTCTTAGCATGTCAGTGGGGAAAATTCCATACAGAGGAAAGGGAAAAATCCAACCCCAAACAGCTGTGATTCAGGAGTCCCAAATCCTCTTAAGAGACAGGAAATAAAGCTCCTGTGGTTTGTGTTCCTTAGACATTCCTCAGGATATTTAGTAAGAAGTCAGGTGTGAACCAAACCTCTGTGGCCCCTGTCACTTTACAGTCTCCTCCTGTACTTGGACTCTGTTAAAGATGTATCTGATGAAATTAATTAAAATCACATTTCTGCTGCACACGTCGTAGTCCTGCTGCTTTTCAGGCGAGGGTAAGGAATTGTGCACAGATGCACTTTTGGCATTATTTGTACCCCTACTGACTCGGTTGACACAGAATTACCTGCAGATCTGAGCTCTGTGGTCAGTTGTGACAGTCGTGCCTTCTGTGTGCTTCAGAACCTTTCAATATGAAAGATGTTAAATGTTATAAATAATTGGTCCCTAAATCATTATGGGCTCCTGAGCAAGCACTCTTCCAGGGATAAAGGAATGAAAACTGGACTCTTCTGAGCTTGCAAATGAAAAAGATACCACCTGAAGAGGAGGAAAATTCATGCCAACTTGCTGAAGAACTGCAGAGTAGGTTTGCCTGATGCTGCCATTGCAATGGAACTGCTACTGAACATCTGAAATTTAATGTTAGGGGCTGAGACTTTTTAACCTGGATTATTGCCATTCATATGGAATTGCATAAAATGCTTTGAAGATAAAGGGAACAGTAGAGTAAACAAATGTATTCTATTCCTTACCGAAAGGATTGCTCTGTGTTTTTTGTCTCATTTGAGTTCTAATTCAAAGTTTGGTTTAACTACAATTGCTATTTTTAAACCAATTTCAGACAGCGTTTTATCAGGCATTGAAATGTTGAGCATATTGTTTGTGTAGACACAAGGCACGAGAAGCATCAAATTAATTCCTGCTGGTGAGGAAAGCAGCTTACATGCAAAGCAGCCAAGGACACTTGGCTGTGAGAAAAATGGAAGCATATCATCAGACAACTCGAATTTG
>PYHW01010297.1:2717976-2732238 GCA_013186435.1 Turdus rufiventris
CTATTGTCATTGTCAGTTTACAGAGGTACCTTCTGCAATAGCCCAAATTCTTCCTTCATCCCATAACATGTAAGGTTCAAGCTCATGCCAGCATATTCAACTGAGAAAACCCTGCCTCTGTCCACAGGGGTGTCATAACTTTAGTATGAAATGCTGGAAAAATAAGGCCAGTAGAGAAAAGTCTTACAGCTTTCTGGCAAGAGGCCTTGGAAGTTTTAAAATCCCTTCCAGAGTTATTGTGGTTATTCTAGAGAATAAACCCACAGCCACTGGGTGTGATAACTAATGCTGTTGAAGAAGAAAATCAGCAGGGAGCTAGAAGACACACTGCTTGCTGCAGAGGAGGAAAAAGAGGCATGAAAGGCACAGGCATTTGCTCACAGCTGAGCAAATGAGAGGCTATCCAACAGCAGCCAAAGGGAACTGGTCACTACCAGACACTAAGAAAGAGAGCAAAATAACACATTCTCATTCCATTTTCTCCAGGGATTGGAAGTGTTTGTAAGTCCTATTACCTGCACTGCCCCCAAACCTCAAATCAAAATTGGTTGATCAAATTGATTAATTATTTACCAAAAAATTAGTGTCACTGAGTTTCTTCATCTGTGCCAAGTGCTTATGTTCTTTTTCTAAGCCCATGGTCAGGCCTCTTTGTTATCTCCAAAGCATGCCAGCATCCTACTCAGCTTTGAATTTTCCCTCTAAAGGAATACGAGGCACATACTATGCCATACTATGAGTTGCTGGGCTCTGGAGAAAACCAAGGCAGTATCTCATATCAGTTGCTACCCCAAGATGAAAGTCATCATGGACACTTACCATTGGGGTTCTTCAGGCTCTTCCAAGTAACTATGTTGTTATTGCCTTTCTCACCTCAGCCCTTACCTTTGGTTGGGGATCACCTTCCCTTGGCCCAACATGCACTACTGGCACTGCCTGTGGGACCTCTGACACTACCAAGATCTGGGGCTTGAAATATTTGCCAGCCATGGCTGCAACAAGCCCATCTGTCCTCATGTAGCCACCTGGCCTTATGGCTATACCAACTCTGAGACATCAAGTTTGAGCCCTGATGTTCACACAGAATGGTGAATGCATCTCCTTGGCACATCCAGTGGCTGGTTGGGTTGCTTTCAGGTCCCTCCTGGGCCACCACCCACAATGCCAACAAAGAACAGGTAGCTTTGTCCTGCAAAGCAAAAGCACTGTGAGTATGTCAGATACAAGCCTCAGTGCAGGTGCCTCACTTGCTGCATCTGCATCCAGGAGTAGTACAAGTATTTGGAGGAAAAGACGAGAGAGTGACAGAACCAGGCAAGGAAATGCTCTGAATGCGAAACGCTTGTCTCAGCATTAGTGTAGACAAAATGGAAAGCATTGTACACATAGCCTGATGGAGGTATTGATGCTCTTTGCTTTACCAGACATGCACAAAGACCCAGGAGCTCCAGTCTCTCTTTCTAAGTCCCAGTGTCATGGTACAAGAAGGTCTTTTTACAGATGAGTCCTTGGGCTATGTCGCTAGGTTGAGAGCAGTGCTCATTGCTCCTGGACAGCCCTGCAGCAAATGCTGAGGGGAATGTTTCTGACCTCCCTTGATGCCCAGTTCCAGTGTGAACCACAATGTTACTCCAGATCATCTCATTTTGTCATTTATGGCTGTGCTTTTGAATTTTACTCCTTCTCCCTCCTTATTGCCCCAGGTTTATTTCTCAGCATATGCAGAGACAAAGGCAGCCTGTCTTTAGCATTTGGGCTGCCTTTGGCAGGGACACAACACAGCTGCTTTTCTAACAGTCAGAGAGAGGCAAAGGAGATGCAAGTTAGCAGGACCCCCTTGCTTTCCAGTCCCTTTGTCTGCTGGGACAAGAGACAAGAACTGGAACAGCTCAGTGCTGGACGGCTGCCACTCTGTGTCACCATTCTCACCAGGGTGTAACATCTTTTCCCAGTAAAGGTAAAAAATAACTCACTGCTCAAGTCCTTTTCCCTATATCCTTCATTCTGAAGTGCTGCAACGAAGTGACCCCATATGACTGACTGCCTGGGGAAGCCCTCTCATTCCTGCAGCTTTGTTTTCACGTGGTTTTAATTCAGACCAGGTGACCCATTATGAAGGCACTTCAATTCAAATTGGCCCAATGACTTTCACTGCATTTTTTATTTACTGAACACTGGAAGTAAATGCACATTTGTGTTATTCAGACCAGAATTGTATTAGAGAGTTGGGAAAAAAGATCATAGCTCTAATGGGAATAAATTGAGCCTTTATCACTATTAATACAAAGACATTATTATTACATATGATATTATTTTTAACTTATTAGCTTTTAGTGACAGAGCAATCCACAATAAAATCTATTCTTTTGTTTTCAAACATCTGAACAACTCTTCTGAAAACCCCGAAATTGCTTACAGTGCATGCAGTCCCACTCTTTTTTTCCTCCATTCTTGCATGTGCCTTGTGATCTGGAAAAGCAATTTCACACACAGTTTCACAGTTCAGTCATTCTGGTTCCGAAAAGAATCCAGCTATACTTGCAGCCTTATTTATTCCATAAATATTCTGTTCATTTTCCTTTCATTCTAATGCTCTTAACTCTTCCTCGGGGGGGATCTTTCCTTGCGTAGCGTTGAAGTCAGATGCATATTGTTCATAGCAAATTCCAGGATGCAGTCTGGCTTGCTGGTACCAGAGTGAAGGGGCTCTCAGAACACAAGAAGTAACTATAAGCTAAGAATAATGCACACTGGTAGCCCTCTCTCACTACAGGCCCTCGTAAAAACTCTGGAAAAGCAGTGATACAGGCAGGCCATGGGTGTGTCATGCCTGGCTTGGCTCCCCAATTCCAGGAAGATCCTCCTGAACTCTGACCCATGGGAACATGCTCAAGGCCAGTGGGTGCCCTTCACTGGGAGTGGGGCCTGAGCCCAGCATTGGCTGTGCCCTACCCTCATCCCTGCAATGTGCTTTTGGAAAAGCCCAACATAATTTTTGTCTTAATTAGATCAGATACCTCAAGAAGCCAGGCCCTTTTACTTTTTGCTTTCCATAAATTTAAAAGTAATTTTTCTGGTAAAAGCAACATTTATTTCATATGAAACACTGACTTCACTACTCCTAATTCAATTGATGAATTGATTTTTTCAAAGGCAATTACCTAATCGAAGCTTTTAAAGTAAATCCACAATGTAGCTGGATAATTACAGTACAACAGATCTGGTTAAGTCAGAGCATCTAAAAACAGTGCTGCTGAAATCATGAAATAGCTAGTTTTCTAGTCAAAAAACAAGTGAGAAACCCCCTATTCTAGGCCCAGTCAACAACCTTTAAGTACAGTCCTGAAAAAATGGCTGTTGATGACTCTACCAGGAAATGAATGGAAGAATGACAAAATTCAGCAACTCAGAAGCACATGCACGTTTACCAAGTAAAATCATTAGCTGATGTTATTTAAAAATTAATTTCTATAAACACATAAAAAGAGGATTTTTCTGTCTCAAGAGTCTGTAAGTACTGGCACCAGCAGATATTGTCCACTTCATTCTCTTTACCACTGCTCTGGTGCTCAAAAGTCCCACCAACAATCAGGGAAAGGAAATCCACAACAAAAAAAATCTGTGCTTTGAAAAACCACTGAGATCAAGTCCAACCTTTGGCTGATCAACACCTTGTCAACTGGACGGTGGCACTTGGTGCCACATTTTTCTTCAGTTTTGATTAATTCCCCAGGAGCTTTTGTGGGAGAAGTACTGCTGTGACTGTGAATCTTCTGCAGCTTCTGATCCTCTTTTTCCCCATGTTTTTATACAAGAATGTGATAAAGGATGATGCTGATCCCTCTGAAACTTAGTGTCATATCTTCCTGGCGACCCTGCTAGTCTTCTGCTGGCAATTGATCACTAAACAACAGTCTCAACCATCTGTCTCCTTAGCAGTGTCCAAATCTGATGATGTAACAATATTTTTTCTTAAGTATCGCTTTGGCATGTTCTCCTGTCACTATGTCTAGGTTAGGCCAAGTTACGGTACTCCTCCAACTTTTGGAAAGAAGAAATGTTTTTTTCCGTTGAAAACTGTCCAGGTGTTCTCGTTATTTTACTTTTCTTCTCAGATGTCTGTGAACCATGAGTTTGAATGTCAATGACTATCACAGCGATCAGTCGTGAACACAGGAATGACATCCTGACTGATGTCACCCCAACCAGAACAGTTCTACAGGACAGGGAGATGGCCTTTTGGTGGTAATTTCTAGGAAGTAGGAGCTAGGTCAAATTCTCACTTCTGCATGTTTTCAGCATTCACAACAGCTATGCCAGTTTCCTTCACATCTCAAAGATGGTAACCAAATAATTTTTCCAAGTATTTCTGGTGTATATCTAAACTTTAAGCCATTTGATGTATAGACAGCTGTGTTCTGCTATGCAAATATAGGGGAAAAGGGTATGTAAACATGACAAACTACTTTACCCAGCTTTCCTCTTGCTATGGACTTATTGTGCACCTAAAGATTCTGATTTTGTTCTGCCAGTAAAGGCTTTATTCAATAAAATGGGTAAAATTAGGTCAAAATATGTATCCAGGTTTATACGCATATAGAACAATAAAAATGCTGCTGCTGGAGATGATGATAAAACCTATTTTCACAGTCCTAAGTAAGGCACCTCAATTGACTTCTTTCTGCTCATTCTTTCAAATGCCATGAGATAATGCAGCTTTTCTATTTGTTGATAAAATCAAAAGGTTTGCAGAGCTCCTCAGGCTCCCTGTACAAACAGTGCTGTTTCTGGTCCCTTCCCTGCAAATGGCATAAAACTTCAAAGAAAATGACATCAAAGTACTGACTTCATAGGACTTCCCTGATTTCTGTCAAAATCACATTGTTTTTACAAAGAGAGGAATTTCATTACAGCTGATCCCACGGATGATCTACTTTCCATCTATGGAGAAATATATACATTTTTATATATCACATCTGCAGTACAGGGGAGTGACAGATATCCTGCATGGCTTTAGATGATCTATTTGAGGTCAGTGAGCTGTGGGTGAAAACAGCTACATCAACAATCTTTGTAGATATATATAACCCAAATTGCATTATACATATAAATGAAACCATATAATCTGGGAACCGCACTATTAGCCATATTGGTCCAACAAAATTAAACAAAAACAATGCAAAAGTCAAATGATAAATCAGAAGAAAGAATCAGAATTGTTAGATGTAGGTGGAAGATACCAGTTTTGTAACTTCTTATAAGAACACTGTGCTTCCAGGCTGAATAATTTATCTGTAGAGTCTCAGTAGGAAAATCTTGATTTTGAATTACAGGAAAATGAAAATACTATTCATAGACGGCCTAATACAAAAGACATTGTGATGTCATATCACAAAAGAGGAGAATTTGAAATGTCTTTAGTAAGAGGAAAATCAATTAAGCCAGTGCTCTTTCTAAGCATTTGTCTGGTTTTTTGCAAGATTAAACCTTTGTTTTGAATTCATTCTTGTGTCTGGATGTCATTCATAGAGCTGAATAAAGGAGAAGAAACCCACAGATTACCGTGGGTTACAAATTTTGCATCAAATACCAAAACCTATACTTTTAATTCATCATGTCAGAGAATTGCATCTCTCCAGAAAGTCAGCTCCATTGAATTTTGGGGTCTGAAGCACTTCTCAAAGCTGTTTCCTTTTGGCATGCTACTTGGTGGCTGGTACTTAGGCCCCATTTTTTTTTTCAAGTTGGTTAAAGGAATAGTTTTAAAATATGAATTCATTTTCCTCTCAAAAACTCAAATGCTCATGAAAAATATTTTCAAGGGGAAATTTAATGTAATTTAGCTTCATTGATATTAAATCTGACTATTATTAGGCCTTCTCATCTTCTCTGGGAATCCATTCAAACAAACTTTCATTCTGCTGCAGATCAAGAATGTATAGAGATCCTCCAGATCCTAAAAATCTCATTTGTTACCAAAATTTTCACTCATCAGGCAGCAACAGAAGTGTGTGTTATTGATTCATTTTTCACATTTTTGAGAGCGTGCAAGTCCAGCTGTTTTGGAAAATGGATCAGCCTGTCAGGGCCTATAGCACCATCAGCCTGAGTTGTTATTATCTCAGAACCCAGTGAGTTTCCCAAACTTCCAAGGTGCTTCAGATTCTCACCTAGACCTTCTGCCATGTGCCAGCAGGGAGACACCCACCCAGCCCTGGGCTCCTTGGAAAAGAGTTCTCTTGTCCTTTGGCACATATGCTGTGGAAAAAGCTCAGCCACCTCTTGCATTTGTCAATGTTTTGCTGCTTTCAGAGAGACTAAATTTGGGATCAGAGGGCTAAAAGGAAGAAAGAATGTTACTACCTTCAGTAATTCATTTTTATAACCTTAAATATTTTACTTTTGCTCTTTTTCTAAGCTGGAGTTAAGGCAACAAGGTTATTGTACTCCAGTATCCACTCCAGAGAACAAATGCAATTCTACCCATTGTATTCCCTCTTAATTTTGGCTTTTCCTTTAAAGTAAAGTGCAAATTGAAGTATTCAAAGGTTGAATGTAATCAGGGTTTTTTCTCTGCTGCATGAAGAACATAATCACCACTTCTTGAAAAGTCTTTCACTGACCAAGGTTTTGTTACTATGGTGACTTCTGTCACCATTTGCTTTGGTGTTTGCAATATGACAGTGTGTCAAAAGATTTGAAAAAAAAATAAATCCACCCATTCTGTCAGTTTTCTAAAGGAGGTTTTTGTTTTCTTATCTCCTGTCTTAAGGACAACTTACAAAGGTAGAAATGGTATTTTAGTTTCATAATAATACATTTGTAGTGGAAAAAAAGATTTTTCATGTTGACAAATCCCACTCCAACTGTTTCTCTCTGGTATTTTGCTTTGGCAGACACAACATTTTCCAGGGCACAGGGTGGCAAGTGGGACTCTGCAAATCCTGAAGGGCTGGTGCAGCAAAGACAGGACTGGTATTTGTACTCTAAAAAAATGAAAACAGAAGAGCAAAAAAAGATCTCCATGAGGAAAAAGGTTTGAGTAGTACAGACACAGACGCAGTGAGTCCATCTGTGTTGCAACAAGGAGACGTGGGTCTGATGGCAGATTTGACAGAAGTATTGTGACAGGTCAGGTCAGGTTTTTGGTTATCCTGGCACACAGCTGTGACACCTCTTTTGGTGTAACAATTTTGATAACAGTGCAGGTTTTCTCTATAAAAATGTGATGCACAGGATAGAAGCAGTTTTACTGGTATACTATAAATATCTAGTAGAAAATATTTTATTTTCTGATCCATGTAACTGATGCTTAATTACGAGATGTAGGAACAGTAGTATATTTTTTATGGCAGAAAATAATCAGAAGGAAGGACATACCACTGAGCAGTCAGGATGTTTTCTTAGATGTGCCTCAGCCCTACACAAGGCCCTATTTCAGCATGTCCCTGGAGATTCTGTCCAGGCTGTCCTGGCTGCAGGGTGGCACGGCCACACTGTGACCCTTGCTGTTCCCAGCTATGCCATATGCCTTGAACTGGGGATGGATCTCCTGTCACTCTCACATGGACTAGTCCCTATGGTCAGTGGTGTCTCGAGACAACCACCTGTGTATGTTGAGAGTCTCTGTGTCCCAGCCTGAGCACCGGAGAAAGAGTCTGGAGACGTCTTCTGCGGTTTCCAGAAGTTGTTTGTTTTATCTAATCTAAAAGTTCTTTCCCTGACTAGCTGAGATCCTCTCAGCAAGTCAGTCCCAGGCACACTGCCTGCCTTTGGGGTGGCATTATCTTTTTTATGCTATAAACTACGTAAACATTATTTACAATTATCTTCCAGTACCTATCACTTATATTGCACAGTCTAGTTCTACTCTAAACCAATCTAAAATTGCCAACATCACCCGAAAGATGGATGCTAGGAAGAAGGAGAAAGAAGGACAGAACATGCCCAAATTCCTCCATCTTGACCCCAGACCCCTATTCTAAAAAATCTTAAAATTCTACTTTTTCACCTTTTGATAAACTAACTTATACTCTACTTATTTTTGTGGCTTGTAATTCTTCATGCCTTGCATAGCCCTCTTTGACATTAGTGCTCTGAGCTGCTGAGACTCGGCGACACTGAAGGTGTGCGAAAGTGACTGTGCTGTGACTATCCTTGTTTTCACAGGGACAGTCAGCAGATGCTTTCTGTCCTGGTACATCTCTCAGTCCAATCTGCAGCTGGAAATGCATAGTTTAAGCAGTGGACTCTGCCACTTTGAGAGACTGTACTGTTGCTCATCTATAATTGGAAGGATCACTAAGTGTGTTTACCCTAGTTTACAGCCTGCAAGGGGAGAATGAACTCCAGTACTGGCTCTTTTTTTGTCGGATTTTTTCTTTGCAAGCAACTGCTGGATGTTTTGAAGGGGTTCAAGGTCAGCTGAGCTTGGGAGTGTGGGATGGTACACACAGCTTGCAGAAAAGTGCATATCTCCAGGGAGTAGGATGCAGCTCAGTAGGTGTGAGTTACCTGTTGAGCAGTTTCTCCCACAGAAAAGGTTCTGAAAGAAAGAGGCTGTGGTGAAAAATTGCCTTTTTCTTTTGCAGCCTATGAAGTGCACAGGCAGCAAGGCAATGATTCCTCTTCCTTCCCAGCTAGCTGCAGGTTCACATTCTTTCACTCTCCAAGAGCCACTAACTGCTCCCGCACAAATGGTGCTGGGCCAGAAAAGTGGTTGGCTTTTTCCTGGACACTGACAGCACTCATCAAAACAACCACACAATGGCGCTGTCGGCTTGTGAAAGAAGGAAAAGCATTCACCTTGCCCTCAACCTCCCCACATGCAGAACCAAGCTGAAAATATCACTGCTCTCCAATCCACTGTGTCAGGACAAAAAGATTTCACTGACCTTCCCCTTCCACGGACTAACTCCTATTTGCAGCACACTCAAACAGCGACATGAGCTGCTTTGCCCTAGGAAATGTTTTCACTCTCACAGAGTCTGGCTACAGACTTGAAAACACCTGGCAAGAATGGAGCCCACAGAAGTGCCAGCTGAGAAAGCTCTTGCTGTTTACAACTTCAGCTGCATCCACAGACCTAGCAGCACACCCCCTGACATCTGCACTGTCCTTCTCAGCTCTATACATCTCATCATAATCCATCAGTCTCACTGAGTGAGGATCCAGGTGGAGCAGCACCTGGGACCACTCATGTGCTAAGGATGCCAGGACAAAAAGCTCAACAGCTTGGCTTTTGCCTTCCCACTGCACCAGTTCAATGGCTCTAACCCATAGAACTGCCTATTAAGAAAAGCCTTTAAAGTCACTGAGACCACCCAGTGTGTGCATCCAAACTTGCTTTCTTTGCCAAAGAGAGGAACTAGCTTAGCTAGAGTAGCAGGACCTAAACCATATTTTATAAAGCCTTTCTTTTATATCTTTACCTGTCTGCAACACATTGGTTGGATTTTTCCAGGAAGTTCTTGAGATTACAGAGGTTTTCTTTACCTCTCTGCAGGAACTCTCTTCCACACACCCTTAAACACTGCAGAAATTTGTGGCAGAAATAATGAAGAGAGTTGTTTTTATAGATTATTTGAATTTAAAAGGTTTTGATGGTTTGTGTTTTGTTTCTTTTTTCTGTAGAGCTTATCACACCAGAAACAGGGACCAGACATATCTGGATCTCTGATTTTGTCACTGGGGAGCTTCCATGTTCAAAAATCAGTAATTACAGTGATGTTTAGCAGTGTTTTTTGCATGTAGGGACAAGGCTTTCTCAATAAACAGACAGGGGAGGTGTGTACAGCCCAGAGAACTCTTCTGAAAATGGTGCAGATTTATTTTTCTTTATAAGTATCTGTGCCAGACTATTTCAATGGTTGAATATTGAAGACTGGGGAATGTGTCTCCTTCTGAGAAAAATAAACCAGAGATAATTTTTTTCTGGTTTATACCAAGTTTTTTGCAATGAGGAGCTGGCTGAGTTTGCTTCAGTTTGCCTTGCTGCTGCTCTCTCCTATGTGAGCCTGGGAGACAACCTTCCCACAGAACAGAGCAGGTGGGAAGGCTCACCTGAATATCCACAGAGATAGTGTCACATTCACCAGAATCCCTGCAGGAGGTGCCAAACCCCCATGCTGCCTGCAAGACTCACAGCAGCATCCCTCAGATGAGAGGGAAAGGACAGCCAGTGCTCCCCCATTCCAGCACAGTGTGTCCCAGAAACCTCTAAAGGAATCCCTGCCAATATTCCCTCACACAGTCCCCTGTGATAATGTGGGCACAATACTGTGGAAAAAACCTTTCCAAACTGTGGATTGTGATTTCCCCATAGGAAAGGAAGGTTAGGGACAAGGGAGGGAAGTGTGTGAGAAGAGACCCTTTCCCACCCCTCACAGTCCAGTAAAGATCTTTCTCAAAGTCCCCAAGAACAGGGAAGATCTGACATTTTATTTAGTTTAAAGTCACCTGAATTGTGGCTGGCACACAGCTCCTACCTCCGGTTGTCAGGCTGCACTGAGAGCACAGATGTGAGGAATCTAAGCTCAGAAACCAAACTTCCTGGGGAGAAACAAGTGATTCCCCAGGATCATTTCAGAGATGGTCTTGTGATGTCCCTGGACAGCTGGGATCAAGACAATCAGGACATCACCTGGGTAAGGAAAGTGGTGGGTGGGAGGAAGGGAGGGAGGAAGGGAGTGACCTCTTCTGGCAGCTTGTCCACCAATAGAAACCTAGACTCTGAAAGAAAAAAAAGTGGGCAGCATTTCAGCATCTGGTATTGCTCTCTCTTTACCTTTATTTTCTTAATTTATGTGGGTTTTAGCATTAGTCCTTAAAGCAATGCACTGTACTTAGCAAGCCGTGGTTTCTATTTTGGTTAAAGGGTGCAATAGAGAGGCACCTGTAAAGAACTGAAGTCCTCTGAAATGAAGAAGAAGGCAACTCCCCTGAAAGCAGACTTCAGTAGGGCTTGCCCTCTCCTCATCCTCACTGGCCACACCTGAGACTGCCCCAAACATTGATTTACACAGGAATTTTATTAAATCCTACTCTGAGTCTCACTCAATAAGCTGAGCAAACTTTGCTGCTTTTCACATTACATGTGAAGCTGACCAATATGGAAAAATATTAAGATGAGGAAAAATAGAATTGATAAGGATTGCTACTACAAAGTTTGCCCGGATCAGGCCTGGTATGGGGGGAAAACCCAGACTAGATTTTCCTGGAATAAGGAATGGGGGAAAAAACAGGACTGGATTTCACCAGAATACAGAATGGGGGGAAAACCCAGGCTGGGTTGGAACTCATTCCTGGAGTGGGTGCAAAATGATGGGTTTTGATCCCGGTCTTTTGTACTAGACGTGCAGCAGAAACTACGCTCATGTTACTAAGCCAAGAAAATCCAATTGCTTCAATCGTGTGTGCTCTGAATCGCTGGACTGTTGGTGATTAATGATTCAAACACTCAGCCGCTTGCTGTAGCCACCCAGGTGCTGCAAGATGCTGGAGTGTTGTTTCTGACAGTTTATTTGTTCTAGGGACTCAAACAGTCGGCTGGGAGCTTTGGTAATGATGTGCAGAGTGGCCTCCTAGGTGCAGAAGGCTAAGGCTAAAAACTGGGTTTCCAGATAAAGCAAGAGTCTGATAAGAGGAAAATCCTTCAAGGTGGTATAAATCCTTCTTGTCATGTCTCACGCTAATGTGGCTCAGCTGAGAAAATTCCACTCTGGAATACTGGAACATTCATACCTCAGAGGAAGGTGTGAATCTTGCCTGATGGGCCACAACACCTGGAGTTGCCCCACCCACTCCTCATCCTCAGTGGCCACTCTTCGGGCTGTGATTTCTTAACTTCCTGAAGGCTTTTAAAATCTTATCCTGACCATCAACAATATTATTTATTTTATTTGCAAAGATACTCAATAATCAAGAGCCCTGCTCTAAAAGTAGTCTATGCACTTTTTGGAGGGATTTGGACATTAGAAGTGCCATGGCAATTATCAGGAGCTAGAAGCTTTTGTCAAAGTGACACCAACACAACATGACACTCTTCAGGCAGTGTGTTTGGAGACCCAAAACCTTCACGTTTCAGTTTGAGCCATCCCTCCATCTGAACTATGTTCTGGGTTCAGATTTCTGCCTGCTACCAGCTTTGGAAGTGATGTGTCATGACTGACCTCCCCAGGCAAAGCTTAAAATATTCCTAAAAGGCTGGTCTCAGAACTAAGATTCAGGCTTTTCCAAGCACAGTTCTATCCCAGATTTTGCCATGTCTTCAATTGTGGATCAAATTTGGCTTGTTGGAGAGGGCAGTTTCCTGTTCCCATCATATTAGTAGCTCAGATCTTTAGAGACAGCATATCCTGAGTCTACTCTTCCATTGGTTTTGGAGGGATATATTTTACCAGCCACAGGGTTGCCTGAGCCAGGAGTATGAGTAGGCACAGTCTCATACAAATGACCTCCTAATTGTGAGCAGGTATAAAAGGCATATGCCTTCTTGTACACACAAAAATACATTTTCATACTTCAGCCAGTGCCAGGAGTGTGGGAAGCAGTTCTTTTCCTGCTAATACAGTTCAGAAGAAAACTACTACTTGTAAGCAAGGAGGAAGCAGGAGAGGATTTGTGACTCAGCACAGGCCTGACTCAGATCACTTCTGGGAACTACTCTGAAGTGGTAGACCCAAGATCTACCCACAAATCACATTATTTCTGACACTACAGTTTATTTCTGCCACTACAGTTCTATTTCCAAAGCACAAACAATATAACCAATAATATTCACTAAAGTGGATGTTTATTACTTAATAAATGCAGACATTGGCTAAGAACATTGAAAAATATTAAATATTCACAAATATGAAGTGTTTATAGAAAATTTAAAGGAAGCTTGAAAACAATGCACAGTTTTAGCACAAAAAGGTCCACAGACATGGCAGGATAGCCTAGGAAACTACATCTACAATGATTTGTGAGAAAAAACATTGAGGACTTTCTTCACCAGTGTTGCAAAGGGGATTCATATGACACAGTTCATTTAAGGACAGCTGAACAATAGCAATTTGGGGAGGTAGTCCTTTTCTGTACCACTGGAGTCTCAAAAGATTAGTGGGACATGGATAGATAAAGTAAATTCTGTGGGTGGAGTGCTGCATTATTTGGGCTATAAATGCAATTTCTATTTCAAGAATAATAGGAAGGGTTTTGGAGTAGTAAGGAAAGACATAACACAGGGCAGAAAATTAGTTGATGTGAAAAGAAATAGGAAATTTGAGGGGTGATTTTTTTACTATTTTAATTAAGCAGCTGGAGTCATACATCAATTTGTGTGTGTAATCTTGGAATTTATCCTAAATCTATTTTGTATGCATGAGTAAATGTGTTATACACCATACTATCAATGGTAAGAGGCCTATTTAACAACTTTTAAGAAAGAGAACCAATTAAAACTTAGCAGAAGACAAAACATATGCAATTTTTAGGTAATTTCCATTAGCAGTATTTTATATTATAGGCAAAGAAAATGCCATGGAATCCTGCTGAAATGAAAAGCTGTCATATAAAATGCCACATTATCCATGCACTTCATGCCTCCTAAACCTTGTGATTTTTACACCATGCTGAGTACAATTTAATTAAGAATCTTCAGGCAGGCACTGTTATCAAAGAGGGTGCTTTTCTCTGCATGCCATTGCTAACAGTAAAAAAAAAAATAATTACAACCCGACAAAAAGTGGAAAATCTGCAGCCGGATTCCTGCAAAGCCTCTGAGATGCCAATTAAAAGAGATTAAGCAAAACAGAATGTAATTTTGAGTTAGTTATTATTTCGGAAAGCACATCCATAAACCATAAAGTGCTGTTCCCACTAGGAAATTGTATAAGGGACTGTTGAGTCTTTGAGTCTGAAATAATATTGTTCTTGAAGAAAAAGAAAACTAATCAAAAGCATCACTATGTTTTAAGAGCAGAGTGAATTAAGCTGAAGGGTGCTGTGTTGGCAGTGCCCATTTGTCCTGTAGCACAGGGGCAAGGCTTGCCCTGCCTCCCAATCCCAAATCTGGCCATTTTTCCTTTGCTCTGAGCCTCTCGAGGTTTCTAACAAGAAGCGTTTGAAAAATCAGCTTCTCCCCTGTCCAAAATAGGGCTTAACCTTCTAAGTTATTCAGCCATACTGATGAGAGAGAGCCAGAAGCCAGAAAGAGTGCCAGCATCTGAATGCATCCCTTCCCTTCCCTTCCCTTCCCTTCCCTTCCCTTCCCTTCCC
>PYHW01010297.1:2738422-2787940 GCA_013186435.1 Turdus rufiventris
GAGGCTGGGGAGGGGTTTGGAACACAAACCCTGTGAGGAACGGCTGAGGGAGATGGGGTTGTTCAGCCTGGAGAAAAGGAGACTCAGTGGTGACCTTACCAGTCTCTACAACTGCCTGGAAGGTGTTTGCAGTCAGGTGGGGGGTGGCCTTTTCTCCAGGCAGCAACTGACAGAACAAGAGGACACAGTCTCAAACTGTGTCAAGGGAAAATTAAGTTGGATATTAGGAAAAAGTTTTTTACGGAAGGAATGATAAAGTACTGGAATGGTCTGCCCAGGGAAGTGGTGGAGTCACCATCCCCGGATGTGTTTAAAAAAAAAGACTGGATGTAGCATTTGGTGCCATGGTTTAGTTGAGGTACTAGGGCATGTGTTGGACTCGATCATCTTGAATGTTTCTTCCAACCTAGTGATTCTGTGACTCTGTGAGTAAAAGGAAAATTGCAATAGGAAAGAAACACTTAGACACTTAATAAACCTTATAATGGGTTGTCCTGGAGTAAGCTATTTTGATAGTATATTCCATGATCCTTTGCTTTGTGCCCCAAAATTGTTGATGTGTATTTAAGGCTAGGGACTGGATATCTGTGGGACCTGTTTTGGCATGTGCATTTTTAAAAGCCTTGCTGTCCAGGTTTTCCATGTCTCGGGGGATATTGCAAAAAGTGTAAGTTTGGCCTGAGATCCTGTTGCCCTGTAGCTTTTTTTTTTTTCCAGCATTGTGACCAGGTTCTTCCTACTTGCTTCCCTGCTTCCCTGTTGTTCAGAAGCCTAGAGTCAGCATGTGGGGTGCCACTTGGGACCAAAACTGTTTCCCGCTGGACCCCTGCCTGCAGCGTGGTGGCCACAGCTGCTCCTGTGTGTTAAGCTCCAGGACTTCAATCCACTGCAGTTTCTACATTGCAAGCTCGTTCATTCTTTCCCAGTTTCCTGGCCAGTTGAGTGCCAGCAGGCCACTTCTCTGCATGGTAGCTCGACACTATGACCAAGCCCTTCCAGTTGTTTTTTACTTGTTTTTGTAGTTTGCCTAAAAGTTGTAACTTTCATTTTACAATTTAGATTTACTCACTTGATTTTGCTTATGCTTTGTAAATTTCAAAACCTTTCAAAACAAAATTTTTATAGTTTTGTTTTACCATGTAAGCGACTTTCATGACTTTGTTTTAATTCATGTTTAGACCATTAGACAGTAGAATGAAAGGAATGAGAAGAAGGTGTCTTTATAAACAAACTGTGGGCCAGATGGTAGATAAGGCCAGATACTGAGAGGAGAAAGAAGCAGTGGGGGAAACCATAAATTCCATAGGAATTCTACTAATTGACCCAGACTGTAACTCGCTCAAGACTGTGC
Source organism: Turdus rufiventris (assembly GCA_013186435.1). Taxonomy (NCBI): domain Eukaryota; kingdom Metazoa; phylum Chordata; class Aves; order Passeriformes; family Turdidae; genus Turdus; species Turdus rufiventris. The sequence continues at coordinate 2,739,774 of PYHW01010297.1, forward strand.
TAAATATCTCAATTTAGAGAAAAAGAACTGAGACACAAGGAAAAAGTAAAAAGGGGGGAAGGGTTCTACATTAGAAGGGGTTCTTAGGTCTTAGGCGTTCTGGAAGTCTGTGCCTCTCAAGTATCTCAGCCAATGTGGAAAGAGAGAGGGAAATGCAGCCAGGAAACTAGGATAAAAAGGAGGCTGTGTCCCCTAAAAATGTGAGAGACCCCATAGGAAATGCTCCATGGCCTTTCCCTTTATTCCTACACAGTCGCAGGACTCCTCTATCTCCTTTTTGGACATAAACCTCTGGTGTTTGTGGATTAATTTTCCTGATAAGAACATTAATAACAAGGGACTGAAATAGCCACTAGCTGTGGCTTGATTCCAGCAATCTAAGACCCTCAGAGTACTTAATGAGTAGAAACCATTCTAGGTGAAAGAGTCTTGGGTTTTGCCTTGCTGAGGCTAATTGCATGAGTCTCATATTACCAAGATAAATGGGCAAGTCAGCACAGATGGGCTGCACGTGTGCAAGCATTGAAGTTCAAACAGAGGACATGATGAGAAAGATGCTCTAATAACATATGATAGGAAAGATGTGTGCTAATGGTTTTACAAACAATGTGGTGGGTGTTATAGTCTTTGAAATGAGTCCTAATGTCTCTACTAACTTTGGGCAGCAGGGTTGTTACAGAGCCCAGGCAGCTTGGCTCCTGAARCACACAAGGGTCTGCATAAGCCTGAGTGTCTGAACTTTGGGGTAAAAGAGTAGGTTCAAGTGGGGAACATATGGTAGGCAGGGACAGCTGTACCTTCTCAACACCTCCACCAGTGGGGAAAGAAGAAGGTAATGTGGCTGGGAGTTTAGGATAAAAGGAGGCCGCACTCTCTGAAACCTCAAGAGAGAAAACCCCATGGGCATGTGTCCCAGTGAACTCTCTCCCTTTATTTAAATAAAGTTGCAAGACTTCTCTGTCTCCTTTTTGGACATAAATGTGGTGTTTGTGGATTTTCCTGAGATATAAAACATCCCAAAACCCCCAAACAAATGCTGCAGTTCTGAACAATGAATGGCAGATGACAACCTTGTGCCATGAAAATCTAAAGGACCAAAAATACAAAAAAAATTCTGGATTTAGGTACTGATTACCTACCAAGGGGGACAGACTTTGGGCATGATTTTGGGAATTCTTTAAATATTATAATGTATATAAACCCAAGGGAGCAACACCTGAACAAACATGCCTATGGAAAGGGACACCTCCTTCATGGTTCCAGTACCGAATAAATGAATGCTTTCTTAAAAGGTTATGCTGCTAGGTGATTTTTCTTCAAATAACTCCCATCTTTCTTTTGCCTGAACTGCCACCACCATGTGAAGAGTTTGCTAGCTCATATCAGAGCACGCCCTACAGCTGTAGGGAAGTCACTGCAGCCTCTCTGCCATGCCTGGAGCCAACAGCAGCCACTACCATTTGTAACTGCAGCAAAAGAGGGAAAAAAATACTTGTTGGGTGGGAAAATATTCTGTTGTGGAGTTTTGTTGTTGCTATTTGTTCTGTTTTATATACATACATATTTTCCAGTAAAGAACTGTCATTCCTTTTCCCATATTTTTGCATGGAAGCCTGGTAATTTCGAAGTTATAGTAATTTGAATGGAGTGAGTTGCCTTTTCCATTGTGGAAAGATTCCTGCCTTCTTTGGCATACATCTTTTAAACCAAGACATGGGTGTATTTCAATTTCATGTGTTCCTTAAATATCACATTAAGTAAAACATTTTATATAGGAAAACTTCCAAATAACTTAATCTGGAAATCCATCAACAGTAATTGAGCAACCTGATCTAGGGGAAGGTGTTTCTGACCAGGGCCAGGGAAGCTGGAATGCGATTATCTCTAAGGTCCCTTAAAACCCAAACCAATCCTTGGCTCTATGAGCAATAAAACTGCAATTCCATGATCTGTGTTTATACCACAGCTGCTATTTCAGCCCTGTATAGCAATTACTTAATTGTCGTGAGCAAAATGAATCCCATGTACAATTAATGCTCACCAGAATGCTCAGGTGAGTGTGTCTGCCACTGATGGATGTGTTTTCGATTTATATTTAGGGCTCTTAGCTTCCCAGGGAGCAAATTCCCACCCTGGCAAACTTGATGATGAGGGAATCTGCAGATCTTCAAACCACTGGCAAATGAAATTACAGAGGGCTGCAGCTGCTGCTTAATTAGCAGGATGAGAAATCCCAGGGAAATGTTTGCCCTCTGTATGACAAAACAGTACTGTGCCTGGGGGGGAGAAAGTCAGTCCCTTGTGTTGGTTCTTCAAATTCCCTCTAATGCTGCAATCCTGGTACGTGACCTGGAGCTTCAAAAACCACCCTGGTGAGAGAATCGGGAAATGAAAAACAGTGTAGAATGCTAGGAACAGCTAATTTCAAACAGAATTGCACTAACAAGATTTTTCTTTTATATCAAGGCACATGTCCTTTATAAACAAATTTTAATGTGCAACTAAGAGAGAGAAATGAGTGCTCCAAACCTCCTACCCAAATTAGTGCGATCTCGGTGTGTGCTTAGATCTCATCTACACAGTCCTAGCAGCTCCAGAAAAAACAGAACAGGAAAACACTAGGAAGTGCAATATTTATACTTGAGTCTACATCATTATTTCTTCTTTTGAATCATAGATTTTGCTATGCACTAACAATATGAGGGGGGCTTCTTACCTTATTTATTTAAAAACCCTCTTACTTACACAATCATATCCCTCCTTTTAACCAGATCATTCCTTTAGTCATTGGACAAGATTTGCATTCCAGCTCCATGGAATGAATGGCAGCATTTCCTTGTGAAGAAGTTTTGTCTCATTACTACAAGGATGCCCTTGTCTTAATGACAACCCGAAACAAGGGTGTACAGGGAGGGACAGCTGAGCAGTGCAGCAGCCTGAGAGACTAAGAATTAGTGGTCCCTGTATCCAGTTTTTTCTCAAGAGACATTGCACTAGAACATCTGCCTGCATGGGAAGAAATCAATCCAGTCTCATTGTCCGGATGAGTTTCAGCAGCAAAAACAATTTAAAGTGGGGCTTAATGAAGATGCTAGTAAACGCCCTCTCTGAAATAATTTATTTCCTGCTTGGTATCTGGAATTCTTTAAGAAAACAACTCAGATGAAGTAAAATTCTTCTGTTTTGGGAAGACACTAAGACTATAAAAGAGACTGTCCCATAGATGGTTTTTTTCCTGTATATTCTCTAGGGGTTTTTTTTTATTTAATGACCTCTAGCTTCTCTCAAGATAAAAGATAGATAAAGTCTTTTACAAAGTGATATTAATGTATGTGTGACTGAAAGGTGGAGCTAATATCCTTTCTATTACTTTTCTCAAAGGTACCACAAAACACAGGGGTCTTTTTTCCAGTCAGTTGCAATAAAGAAATCTGTTACACTGGCAGTTATTCATTTTTCTATCTGTAGAACAGGGAGACAACATAATATACAATATCCTACACGTCCTCCTGCTGAGAATAATCTTGGCTTGCTCCCACAGAAATGGATGTGAGGGTTATGTAGGCTTTTTCCAAGATTAACTAATCTAGAGATAGATGGAGAGCTGAGAGAGCAGCTTGCAAATCCCAATTTATCTGACAAACAGCAACCGTCTTTCCATTCCTGATTCCCTGACCCCCAGATTCAGATCAGCATCAGGAAGAATTTCTTCAGTGAAAGGGTTGTCAGAAGGGGATGTCCATCGAGGTAGTAAAGTCTCTGTCCCTGGAAGTGTTCAAGTGCCTGGACATGGTACTCAGTGCTCTGGTCTGGTTGACAAGGTGGTAATTGGTCAAAGATTGGACTCAATGATGGATTCTCCAAAGACTTGGAGGTATTTTCCAACCTAATTCTGGGATTTCATGACGTGAAACAACTGGACGAAGTTGAGGAACTGTGGAATGGTTGCATCTTATTGAAAATCAGATAGTGACAAATCCATGAGAGGAGCTGAGATTGTGCCAGACAGCTTTTAGAAGAGATGCGATATTCACTGCCACATCCACAGGGTGCGGTCCTCTCAGGATAGGCTACTCTAGTTTGGAAGCAAGGGGCTTCTCTCTCTATCTCTGGAAGCAGGGACCCTCTCTCTATTCAGGTCTCCCACTAGATCACACCTTTCTCTGACATCATCTGCTCCAGAGTGAGCACTTTTCTGACAGGCTATGAGTGGATCTCTGTATCCACTGTGGACTTCCTGCATTACAAGGGGTCAGTTTGTTTCACCATTTCACAGAGAAATCTCAGCTCCAATGCTTCGAATACTTCCTCCCCCTCTTTTTCCACTGACCTTGGTGCAATAATGCTGTTTTTCCCTCACGTGTCCTCACTTCCTCCTCTTCTCTGACTAGAAGACAAACTGCAGCTCGTAGGAACCATCACTAAAAAATTCCACCAATCCAAAGATTCTGGCAGGATCTCTCAGTGCAGAGAGATCGATCTCATCTAGGTTCCACACTGGAGAGTCACTCGCCACATTTCCGCTACCAGCCAGGCAGCCCTGCGGCCACGGAGCAGGTAGTGGTGGCCACCATGGCAATGGCTCTATTTAATGCCCCTCCTCATCTGGGGCACAGGGAAGGGCTGTCCCTGCCCTTCTGCCTGCAGTATGGCTGGCTAGGGGTGGCCAGGCAGGCTGGGCTCACCGTGGGCCACACTGGGATGGTGGTGACCATGGAGCATCGCCACAGGCTGTGCCGGGATGGCCCCGGGGGTGCCTCGCCACCCCTGGAAAAAACTGTCCCTGCACTGTTTTGATTTTCTTCCTAAATATGTTGCCAAGCTCTCTAATTGGGCCAGCAGCAGGTCCACCTTCAGAGCCATCAGAGATTAGCTCTGTTGGACATGGCGTAAGCTTCCAGCAGCTTCTCACAGAAGCCACCCCTGTATCCCACCCTCCTGAACAAACCAGACCGTGCCAGATTAACACAGACCACTTCATGAATAATGGAATTCTATCCCTCTGTACTCCAAGAGTTAAAATGCTACTAATTGTTCCTGCACAGATGGGAGCAAGATCCTCTGCGGTGAGTTTGCTGCTCTCTGGAGAGGCAGAGCTCCATTAGACAGAGATGTAAGTCTGATTTAAAAAGAAATTGATGGCTATTAGAACAAAATATGTTTTTTCCTTTCCCTGTATTGTAATACAAGGAAAGGGGGAAAAAAAAGCCCTGAATAATGGGTTGGGTAACAAAAAATTTAGGGTAAGGCAGTAACATTTCCCAGAAATATGCTGCAGTATTTTTAAGGACACCACCAGGTGCTGCTGCATAATAAATTTTGAATGCATCCATTCTGTTTTACTGATAGCATTTATTGATAGCAATTAGCAACATAAATAACAGCAGATTCTCTTTTGTGGACCAGCCCCTTCTCAATGTTCATTTTAAGAAGAGTAGGACAGAATAATCTCCATTTATAAAAGAGGCAATGTATATATTTCAAATTCAAATGTAAATATACACAGAATGGCTTTTTTTTCCCCAGGGAATGATCTTGTGCTGCCAGAGAAGTCACACCCAATAGCTCTTTGCCCTCTCTGACTTCTGATTTCTGTTTACATTTAAAAGGAATATCTTCCTGGGATCCAGGACTGGGACATGGATTTTTCAGCATGTATTGACCTGCCAAGCCAGTCTGTTGAAACAAAATGAGTAAAGCTCTCTACAGAAAATAAAACTGTGTGAGACAGGGATTGATATATTGACAGAGCTATCAGGACGTGTGCAATAACACAGAGCATTTAAACTAGAAAAATCACCCTGTGAATAGTGGGTTATTTACTGACAGCAAGAAACAAATCTTGGTTTGTTCCACTGATAAATCATGGATATTTTTCCTTTTGGTTAAATGAAGTCGACTATAAAAGAGGGTAAATATGATGCCACAGTAGCACACAGTAATGTGTCTCTAAATTGGGGCTCTGCTTGAAACTACGTTTATCCAGCTTGACTCTTGGCACAATTCTAGGGATGGGGCAGCTACAGCATCTCTGAGCAATGTGTGCCAGGGCCTCACCATCCTCACAGGAAGAAATGTCTTTCTAACATCGAATCCAAATTTACATTATTTTCTTTTTCTTTTTTTTTTTCTTTTAGAAAAGGAAGGGTAAATACATAAACCAAAAGACTTGAACACTAATTTCTACTTTTAACTTGCTTCTTTCATAATTTTTCTAGGTTAGGGATGGCTCATTAACAAAAATGATAAAATATTTTCATAAACTTTGAGGAAAACACAGGTCTTTTACCTTAAGTTTTTCCTCAAAACTGTCTCTAGCCTCATGTACTAGTTTGAAAGAAAACCAGTGGGAGATTCCAAGTCAGAACTACAATTTAATAGGAAAATTCAAATTAAGGCAATAGTACAGAAACACTGGCTTAAACTGACAGAGTCAGAATATGACATGACACCCTGTTGGTCAGGGTGGTGGTTGCAGATGGCTTAAATGGTGGCTACAGTCCTGCTGGAGTGATGGATGTGGTTATGTCAAAGGGGTGATTCTGCAGAAAGGTCTGGTCTTTCTCTCAAGGCCCAGTGGTAGCTGTGAAGCTCCTGCCCTCTGAGAATCCAGTGGGTAACGCTGCCCATGCTATTTCAAGCCTTTGATTATGCACAGGTGGGAATGTTTGGTTCCTTCCTGCCCCCCTCCTCTTCTGGCCGAGAATCCCACAGTGGGTGATTGTATGGTTGGTTCCTCCCCCTGGGCCAAGCATCCCACAATGGGGTGGTGTAATCCTACGGATCATGCTGGGAGACCTTGATGTGCCATTGGTGGAGATAGCTCCTCTGGAGGGTGTTTTCAGAGCTGACTCATGGAGAAGAGAAAGAACACGGCCCCTCTATCTGAAGATGGTCATAGAATACAGATGCATCTCACATTGTAACCTAAGACACCTAGGGAGACAAACTCTCTTGGCTACCCCATCATAATATACTCTCTGGGGGCAATTTAAAGCAATTAAAGTCCAGCTCGGATCTGCTGTTGACTATAACAGGATTTAGGAAGTGAGTTTTTGAAGGTACCCTCTTCAGACCTCATCTGGTTGGAGTATGTAATTGAATAAACAGTGAAATGGAAGGGGTAAACAGAAAATTCTGCCTCATAAGGATCCCAAAGGAGTTCTCTTATTTTTGGGGAGGGGAGATGGGTGGGGGAGGAGGGGGGAAGTGAGAAGAAAATAAATTGGCAGCATTACATTCAGTGTCTGCCTAGTTCTTTCTGGGGATTATCCTCTACTTAAGAAGCAAGAGACATTCAAATCAGCTGGAACCAGGTTACTCTGCTCAAAGATTTGTGACAAAAATTTTGTCAAAAAAGACAAACCAGGCAAGGGAAGAGAGAAGGAACAAAGATGAAGAGGGCAAGGACACACCTCAGAGACAGGAGGATGAAAGTCTCTAGTGCCATCTCATTGTCTTGTCTGGGAGCCCATATGCTGCTTCTCTTCATGAAATTCAGGAGGACCTGCAGCTGGCAAGAGCAGTTCCAAGAAATGTTATAACAAATAAAGGATTGAAATTTCCATAGTCCAAGAAACTGGCCAGACAGGAGTCCAAATTTTCACTAGTAAAGAAGAAAAAAAAGAGGAATGAGGAGCAAATGAAGCCAGAGAAGCCCTCAACTCCAGCTCCTCTCAAGTGTGACAGTGCACAAACCTGGGTTGCAGAAACAGCTTTGTTTTTCAAACCCTTTCACCCACCAAACCCAAGAAATGTTGAAAAAGTAACTTTTGGGGGAAAAAATTGAAAAAAATGCAGCCGAGGGCTTGAGAAATGTCTACATTTCAAAAGTTTTCCACATTTCCCCCTCACTGACCCATATGAAAATGGACATGAAACCAGGCTCTAACTCAGCTTGGTAATTTTGCCCAAAGACAGTAGATAGGAATAAAGCCAGCAGGCTGATGAGTCATTTGGGATAGCAAGTCTCCATGCAGAGGAAATGACATGTCAGCAAAGTCATTGTTTTCAAAAGACACTCATTTAAAGTTAGATATTACTCTTAAAAACTGAAATAAGTTTTTTTTTAATAAGTTTAGGCACCACTGTATAATTATCAAAAGCCCTTTGAACATACAAGAAGTTGAACAGAACAGATGAGTAATTAACTTAAATCATTAACAGCATTCAGATAAATATAAACTCCAACCTTCCTACACCTCAATGTTCCCCTAGAAAAGTCACTTAATGGTTTAATTAGGGAAAAAAAAATTTAAATATGAGAGTGAGAGCAATAAAGGCAATTCCTCAGGAGCAAGACACATGAAGGAACACATTCATCTGCTCATAGAGAAGACAAAGCAGTTAGAGAAGAGCACTTGGATAACCAAGAAATACAAAGCAGGGATCAAGGAAATTTGGAATTAAAAGCCCAAGTAAAATAAGTGACAGAAAGAAAGAGAAAGCAGTTTTTGTTTTCATGCACAGGGGCGTGTTACAGTGATTATCTATCCCTGTTTACAGTCATTTCTTCCCTGAAGTAAAGATTAAGTCGACATAGATATAAAATAAGAATTTAGTATCTGGTTCGGACAATACTTCACAAAGAATAGTTATAAAGTAAATTTAAAATACTTTCCTTGTAAATTATATAATCCAATATTATTTTCCACCACGTGGGAAATACACAGAGGAACAACAAATGTTAAAAAAGAGTCGTCCCAACACTCATCAAATAGATGTAGAATTTAGCATCAGCTTGTTTGAGAAAATAACAGAATTTGGGCAAAATAAACAAAGCTTATTGTGCCACAATAAGTGAATTCACTGGGACAAGCTGCCATGCCAGCAAGCGCTAGGGATGTAAAACATGTGCCTAATTCCCAGGAGAAATGAACATCCCTAAATCAGCTGGCTTCCCATGGGAGAAAGATAAGGTCTCCAAGCATGAGTGAACTGCACTGCTCCTTTCCTTTCCACAATTCTCCTTGCCTGAACTACATTAGCATCATCCGACTAATTGCCAAGCTAAATTAACAGCAAAATCCAGCAAGCATCAGCTCTGCTAACCAAGATGGAATATTTAACATGTGGAAGAGCAGCTTCTAATATCCCTGCAGTGTACTCAGGTTTCTGGGCAGATGGTAAAAACTTAATCCAGCAAAGTGCTGCTGGCTCATCCCCCCAGCCTTGTGCAGCCTCTCTTTGCAGGGACACTCTGGAGAAAGCAATGGCCTGGATCCATGGAAAGGTCAGGGAGAAGCCAAGTGGTGCTGGCTGTCGAAGAGTAGAGCTGACCTCTGCCCAGGACAGCTCACACAGAGCACAAAACCAATGTCTAGAGTATAAAAAAAATAATTTTTCTCTCCCACGCCTGCAGAATCCTGTTACTTCCTGGTCATCTCATTCTGTGCATCATTGCTGCAATATTAGAGTTTGAAGTTCAAGCCCCTGATTAATCTGAAACAGATATCAAATAGTTTCTGAGGAGTCCCTTAGCTTCTACCCTCAAGTGCGAGAATATCCTACATTCTTTTCCTTTCATCTTTCTTCTTTTTTTTTTTTTTATTTTTAATTAATCTCTTTTTTCTTCAAGCGTTCTCCATTAAAATGCAAAAGTGGCAAATACTGAGATCTCAAGAAAATCTGGGTTTTTTTAGCAAAATCTATTGAGAACACATTTAAGTTCATTATCAGAATTCCTTGGAATTTCAGGGTTGCTAAGAGTATTTGATCTTTATTGATATTGAAATGTATACCATGTATCAGTCTTAATATAATGAGGGTTCCTAGGTTTTTATTAAAGCAGGTTTATTAACTATAACATTTCATACTCATAAATGCATCACCCGGAAAAGAGTCCTGGCAAATATTGATCTGAAATAATCCACAAGATGTCTTGTGTTGCAGAAAGATCAGCTGCTCTATCCAGCAGCAGCTGCCACAGGAGTCAAATTATTCAGAAATAAGGATTTGTCTCAGAGAGAATGGCTAATCAGAAAAAGTTGCAAATCACAAATTAATGAGAAGAAATAAACAGAAAACAATCACACAAATTCATTCTCAGCAGCAATAGCTGACTGGTGAATCAGCTGTAGAATAAAACCTAGAAAAACAGTTTGAGGATCCTCCTCACAGACAGCTGATGACAAAATGACAATCAAGAATTTTCCATCTCTGTTTGTATGCATCCAACATCCATATATTTTTCTATTTTATCTTCTTTCAGTGATGTTTGCAGTACCCTTTTCACTTAGTCTAAGTAGATAGCTACAATGGAAAGATTAACTGCAGATAGTTTGAGTTTGGTGTCAACTCTCTAGCTTCACACATCATCAGTTGCAAATATCCGTATATTCATCATCTAAAAAGACTTTCTTGGGCTTCATGACACACTCCAGTCAGTTCTCTATGAATATAAAATCAGCACGCAAATGGCTTAGCTCAAAAAAACAATAAAATCTATAGGTACTATCAGAAATAAAGATGATGAACGACTTTTTATAAGTGATAACTTATTCAAGTACATAACAAACACACAGTCTGTGTTGCCACAATATTTTAAAAAAACCTGGGAATTAGAAAATTTCCTAAAGAGTATATTTTTCCAGGTCACCATCAGCATTATTTATTAGAGCTACTGAAATCTCCTGTGGCATCTATAAAATATGCTTGATTTCAGGATTTCAGAAATGTTATATAAAGCATCTATTAATATTATACAACCCTTTCAATGGTGCAATGTGATGGAAAAAAAATGGAAGCTCAATAATGAGGAGCTTATATTGTCAATAATTAAGAAAGATCAGTAGCAGACAAATAAGGAGATTTTTGTTTCCAATGCAAAACATTGAATAGTTTGGTGTTTTCATTAAAAGCAACAACAAGAAAACCCCCAAATTAAATAAAACCAAAACAAACAAACAAACAAACAAACCTAAAAGCACACAAACAAAAAAAAGCACACAAAACAAAAAATCCCAGAACTCCACCAAGCAAACAAACAACTCCCCGCAAAAAGAGAAAAACAAAAAGCGGATCTGCATAGGTGCCACCTCAATGCTATGGTGGGACCCAAAGCCACATGTCAGCTCCCCTGCCTGACTCATCAAGATTCCACCTGAGAGATGCTGTTACCCCATGGCACAGGGGAAGAAGAGGCTGGGCTGAGCCTCTTCTGGGGGAAGGAGTGCCCAGGGCCAGCTGCCATGGACCTCAAAATGGGGCCCCCCATCTCACTCTTCCCCACCAAAAACCTGGCAGAGACCTTCTCTGACATGACATAAAAGTCATGACTCTCTTATTCCATTTTCCCCCTCTCAGGTTATACCTATATGAACCTCTTTAAATCAATTCTTTCCTGAACTATTTTGTTGGCACGTTTGTCAATGCCACTTAAGTCAAAAGTAAATAGAAACAACAACATAGATGTCAAATTCTTAAGAGGTAAAAAGCCCTGCAATCTATGGAAAAGGAGGCATGTTAAAATACACAGGAAGGAAGGGCACTGGGCACTTCTTGAAAACATAATGAGTACTGGAAGATTTTTGATTTCCAGATCCCACAGGATACTTTCTTTTTCAGGTCTGAAGCAAAGCACTACAGATAGTAATAAAATACCTTACCAGTCTGTTAAAAAGACTTACATCTTACAGCTAAGAAGTTACTCACAGTTTTCTCATTGACATAAAGGAAGAAAGATCAGTCTCCCACTTAGGATGAGAACACTGAATGCAAGCAGTATTTCCCACCATCTTCTTTTTAAATCCTGTTTATCAGCCACTGCTAAATGCCAATGAACAGTTTCAGCAGTGTTTTCCCTCATCATGTAATGTCACCATTAGTACAAAATGATCCATCATCAAAAGCCTGATGCTTTGAAAGATCCTAGGAAATAGTCACTTGGAGCAGCAAGACAGGATGTGCACAGAATGGATGTGTCTTGTGGCTGGGTATTGCAGATATTTCTTCTCTCCTCTCTCACAAACATGTCTAAATGAAACTTCATTTGGGAAGTTGGATTTCCAGTTTTTCCTAACCCTGTTTCCTGGCATATCAGGAAACCACAAGCAGTAAGCAGTAACACAGATTTGGTTGTTCCCAGCAAAAATCTAGGAGAACAATGACAATTTAAGAAGGGGAGAAGGGTAGCCTGGAGAGTTCCAAAAGGAATCAGCTGTACATTGAACTTACCTGGAATGATCTCTCCAAAAGGTGTCAAAAGTCTTTAAAATTCAGCGGAATTTTATTGAAATGTTATCTAAAAAAATAAAAGAGAGAAAAAATCAGAGCAAGCATGAAAGGTAGAGCAGCTCCACCCGCTTCCAGATCATGACCCCACAGCCTTTTGGGGGCACACAGAGCACAGAAATGAAGACAGTTTCATGGTCAAAGGGATGTTTCAAAATCTGCTTCTGTTCAAAACATTTCCTGACTTCAGATTTTTAGCTGTGCCTCCATCCCATCCTTTTTTCAATCTGGAATAGGGTTTGTTGCAATTTGTGCTCAAGTTATGGACATATTCCTATTTCTCAACCACTTCAGAAAGCCTCTTTTACTGTTGTTCCTGTTGATCCAACCATAAAATGGCAAAAGTGTGGGATAAAAAATAAAACCACAGCATTTTATTTTCTTCTTCCACGTACTCCCAGTTCCTCCAGGTAACCTTGCTTCTTAAATAACTGCAAAACCAATGAAAAACTTACGGTGAGGGCAACAATCCGAAAGGCTGCTAAATTTTAACTAGCACTGGTTATCTACAGAACTCGGAGGGATTAATGTCACAATATTGATATTAGCTGTTCCTTCATCAGAAGCTCATTCCCAGACAGCAGTAGAAGGGGAATGTGACTTGCCTGGTGCCCTGTAGCAGGTTATTAGTAGAGCTGCAAAAAGGGGCATATCTGAAGGGTCTTACTCCAAACCCAGACACATTTGACTGCCCAGCAGAGCTAGGATTCATAATTCTGGTTTATTCTTTAAAAACAGAAGCTTTGTCCCAGGATTGCCTAGCACAATGATACTAATTAGAAGAGGAAGAATGTGAATTAGGCATCTGTTGGTTTGCAATAGATGATTTCTTCATGGAAAGGGCTGTCAAGCACGGGAAAGGGCTGCCCAAAGGGTCACCATCCCTGAAGATGTTCAGGAAATGACTGGACAAGTCAATCAGTGCTCTTGTCTGGCTAGCAAGGTGGTGATTTACCAGAAGTTGGATAAGATGATGTTGGAGGTCTTTTCCCAAGATTCTCCTTTTCTTCACCTTAATGGTTCCATGATTCTCCTGCCTATACTCCAAAAAACCCCATGCCAGATCCCCAGGACCCTCTGATGCTAGTCAGTGGGTCCCCACAAGGTCCCTTGTGTACCATGCAGAGGGGCAGGACTTGGGTTCTCACCCCCAGGTATTTCACTGGTGGAGAACATAGCTCCCCCTTTTTCGAGTGATTAAAGACAGCCTGATTTATGTCCTTGAGCATTGGACAAAATCTACAAATAATCAATACCCACGATTCAAAAAAATAATTTATTAAGCATATTCTGTTCAGAGGTGGCAAACTGTACCAGGGTAGGATTCATTATCCCAGTGGATAAGCGTGGGCAGGTTAACAATATCATATGAACACCCAAGGACTGTGCGCTCCAGAGTCCAAGGCAGGAGGTATTTCTCCATGGTACAGACTGGCTTCCATTCAGGAATATGGACTTACAATCTGGGCACTTTGCTTAAAGAGAGACAAAGACTCCAGGCAGAAAAGCAAAATACATGGAAAAGGCCCAGCAATGCCTATGATGAATGATTTTCAGCAGAGAAAGCATTAATATCTTCCTAATGGACAAAAAGATGCTTTCAAGATAACCAGGATTAAAAAATGTTCTCATTAGCACTGAAGATAGAACAAACATTAATGCTTGCTTAATTAGCACTCACAAAAATTTAGCCTAAACAAGAAGATTTTTTATAACCAATAGAATAAGCAGCCAAGGGAGGTTATGAAACCAGGAGCCATGAAGATGCTTAAAGCTAAATAAACATGCATAAATTAGAGAGCATTTACTGTCACTTTACTCTGATTTTACTGCTTTGTAATGCACTGGCAAAATAGAATTGATCTTCATTTGCCAATGTGATATTTTCTTCCATAAAAATAAATGTGTCTATCCATTATAGTGGTTATTCCTGGGATGGTTTTTATACAACTAATGGAGATTTTACTGGTATTGACTTCACATGGAACATTCCAAAAAGAGGATCCTGCTGGGGACATTGATGACAGTTTCAGAATCCAGACATCATTTCCCTTTGGAAGGCTCCAGAGCACTCATCCTCCCAAGGTGGGCAGAAGTCTGCAGCCTTGGAGAATTCTGCAGATGTTGAAAAGTATGGGGATCAAGGAACAAGGTCTCTGTGGGGTTTTAGGATATTTTTTTTTTTTAACTCTGATATACTCTACTAAATAGTTGCCCAATATTTGTGTTATTTTTGCCCTAAAAAACACTTTTGTCACTGGATAATTGAAACTCACTGATAATAGAAGGGAAGGTGCATCACAGTCATGAAAATCTCCTGGGGATTGAACTCTGCCAATGAATGTACCTTACAATGCAGCATTAGTCCAGGCTGGAATCAGCTGTTTTTGAACAAAGAAGAAATGACTGAAGGGGGCTGTAATGGCAGTGTTCAGATATATCAAAGAAAGCTTTTGGACTGTGATTATTGCTTTCAGGCACAAAGAAGATTATTTACAACCCCTGTGTTTCCATCATTGCACTCACAGAGAATCCATCAAAACAACAACTAACTCAGGAATGTAACGTGGCATTTCTTCAAGGTGATTATTGAATTATTACAGCTTTTCAAGGGGACAGGAGGCAATGTTATTCCTACCTTTGTCAGCCCCCTGTCATCACATTACTACTCTCACATCTTCCTGCCTGCCTGGCTGCTGCTGGCATTGCCACCTTCCCTTATCCAGCTGTTACTGCTTGTGACCCTCAACAAGCTCCATCCCCGTCCTTGTCAGTCACAGTTCGGGAAGTACTGAAAAAAACAGCAGGATAAGAGCTGGACTAAGTCTTTAGGATAAAGTGTGATAACTGAAGAGGAAGCTTTGCTAGCCAGATCAGTAAGACAGGACTGCGGGAACATATTCTGGAGTTTGATTTCTTAAATTGATACTATATCAGAGGTGCCTCCTTAAAAAATTGTTGGAACAGGAGTGGATAAGGCTTGAAAGCAGCACCAAGCAGAGACTTATTGCTGATATGGCCTTTCAGGATGGTTATTCTCATTGTACTCAGTGTTGTAGGTGTGTGTGGTAGTGTTTTCCCTGGAGCTGCTTCTGCTCTTGGGAAAGTGCAGTGCCTTTGCTGGAAGCACATTAGAGCTGTCTGGGAATTGAGAAAGAGGCAAAACACTATCTGATGATGTGTGCAATAACACCAAAACCTGACACATGCATTTATTGCCTGATAATGTGTACTCCAGGTATGTGTGAGTAGCACCAGATAAATTATCTGAGGACCAGCGCGGGTTCAGTACAGTAATTAAATCTCTTATTTGGATCCAAAATATGTACGGGACAAATCAATTTTCTCTGTCTCAGAGCATTCATGTGCCACTTGTCTCCTAAAAGAATTTTTATCAGAGATTATAGGGAAGAAAATCCAGTGTCCACAAATATTTTATTTTGCATCCTAGGGTTTTTTGGTTAATATCCTTCCCAAATAATCCCTTTTCCTTCTTCTTCCCACTCAAAGGCAAAATACTGTTTACTATGCTGTGCAAGTGGACATCCCCAGAAAGCATCCCTTAAATTAAGTACTGAATAACAGGAATTTGAGGAGGTAGCCTGGCTCAAGACCGTACATCTGGGACTGTGGAGTGCCCAGGCTCAACAGTCCCACCTAACTATTCTCAGCCCTGCACTATAACTGGCAGGATAGAAGTGTTGTAGGGAGACATCCATGGCTCCAAAAGACCTGCCTTCAGCAGGGTCTCACCAGTAGGCTGCAACCTCTTCCTTCCCTTGAAAGAGGTCATTCCTATCACTCTGAAAAGTAAGAGTCAAGGTAATGCTGAATGCTCTTGTCCCCCTGTGAGAGATGAAATAACATTTTGCTGCAACCCTAAAAGATTTTGGAGTTGAATAATGAAAGTTGTTGGCTCTGTTCCCTAATAGTGGTTATCTATGGTTTGGATGTGTTTTAGCTAATCTGTTGGGTGTTGTTGAGAATTGGGAGAGGGGCAATGTTGAAGACAGGACCAGAAAAGGAAGAAGGATGAGAGGGGAGGGTACAGAAGAGTAGGCAGCCAGGAGATGGTGCAAGTTCCCATACAATGGGAAAGACTATAAAAAATTGCCATTTTGTTGGAGGGTGTGTTAGCCTTTGGGAAGAGACACATTGGACTGAGCTGACCTGTTACAAATGAACAGTTTCCTTTAGCTTTGAAGACTTTGTCCCCAATTTAATTGTATGAAAAAGTGAGTTTATTTCTGAAACTTGTCAAACAAAGATATTCCCAAAGGCTAAAAAAAGAAAAAGCTTAAAAACAAGTTTTCCCTGGTTTAGAATTATGTCTGTAGAGAGGCTGTGCTTGGCCCAACCCTGGAAGTGTTCAAGGCCAAGTTGGATGGGGCTCTCAGCAACCTGGTCCAGTAGAAGGTGACCCTGCCTTAGGGAGTTGGAACAACAAAATCTTTAAGGTTTCTTCAACTGTCAGGAAAATTAATCCACAAACACCAGAGGTTTATGTCCAAAAAGGAGACAGAGGAGTCCTGCAACTTTATTCGAATCAAGGGAGAGGCCATGGGACATTTCCCATGGGGTCTCTTGGATTGTTAGAGGACTCAGCCCCTTTTATCCTAATTTCCTGGCCACATTTCCCTCTCTCCCCATTTGCTGAGCAACTTGAGAGGTACAGACTTCCAGAATCGCCTGATACAGACCCCCCTTTCGCATGTGCACCCCCTCCCCTCCTTTTCATTTTCCTTGTGTCTCTGTTCTTTTTCTCTAAATCCACAGATTTAGCAAGGCCTTAGGTGAGTAACAGCCTGCATCAATTAATGAAATTCCTATGGAACTTATGGTTCCACCCATTTTTCACCCCTCAGTATTGGGCCTTATCTACCAGCAGACCCACAGTTTGTTTATAAAGACACCTGCTTCTCATTCCTTTCACAACCAAGCCCATTCTAGATTTTATGATCAAATTTTAATGTTACCCAATGTAGTCATTATGTTCCACCTGTTCTAAGTCTTAGGAAAGTTTTTTAAAATTACAATAAATTTCTCACTGCGGCTCAAATCCCTATTGCTTAAACTTGCATAAAATGTTTTGGGTTTTTTATTTAAATCAAAATAATTTAAATTATGATAAAGAATAATTTTAATTTCACTATAACATTAAATATACTTTCCTGCAGTGAGAATGATTCATCTGTTCTGTAATTTTTTTTTTTCTTTTTAGTAGTTTGTTCTATCACTAAATTAGACTTAGAGCTTACAGCCTGTGATGCACTGTAAGACAAATCTGGGCTGTTAAAAGCAAGATTTATATGCTTAATAATTAGGTATCTCTGTTCTTTCTTTAATTTGGTTTAGGAGACAACTCATATTTTGGTGTCAGAGTAATTGAATCATTACTTCTATTTTAGAAAAAGCTAGTTCTTGCAAAAGAACACACTGATCATGAGGGTGGCACAGTGTCTATCCAGGGGGTTATTTTTACTTGCTAATTCCATATCCGGCTCTGCCTGTACACCAAGGAGACATCAGCAACACATGGATCCCACCTACTGCTATTTCATCTGTACTTCATCACGTGTCACCTCACCTATTCCTTCTCTTTTGGGCACCAAGAAGCCACGGCAATACTGAAAATGCATCAGGACTCCCAGTAAAAATGAATTTGGCACTCAGGTCTACCACAGCTTGGTTTCAGCTGTGGCCAAATGAACAATGAAGTTGCCAAAAGAAAGTAGTGTGAGGATATGGGAGCAATGTGGAGCTGTTCCACCAGAAAAGCCTGCTAGGACTCTAAATGAGGTCCATATAGACAGGAACAGGAGATGAGGGGGGAAAAATACCCATCAGTCATATTTTTATAGCAGGAAATTCCCTCCAGTTTCTAAAGAAAGAAGAAATTATCTCAGCTCTTGTGTCGTGGTTTAGGTTTAATCCCAGCTGGCAGCTACACCCCACAGAGCTAGGTGCTCATTCCCCCAGCAGGGGGGTCAGGGAGAGAATTGGAAGAGCGAAAGTGAGAAAAGCTATGGGTTGAGATAAAGGCGGTTTAATGGTAAAGCAAAAGTTGTGCACAGAAGCAAAGCAAAACAAGGAATTAAATCACTGCTTCCCATGGGCAGGCAGGTGTGCAGCCATCCCCAGGAGTGCAGGGCTCCATTCAAGCTGAATAACATTAATAGAAAGAAACACTATTGTGCTGGAATTGTCTTTTAGGAGCACAAAAGCTCAGGAAAAGTGGTACCAAAGAGCATAAAATATATCTTTGAAGGGGAGGATGTGCGAGGGAACTCTTTCATGAGGTTTTCTTCAGAGGGAAGAAAAAGAAGTGGTGCAAGATCACACTCTACAGAGAAAAAGAGAAAAAGGAATGGGGAAGTAGTCATAGGGTTTTTTCCTAAATTTTTTTAAATGGAAAACAATATCACCAGATTATATTTCTATCCCCTGGCTCAGGTCTCCTGTTATTTGCCACTGAAGCATCCTGGATTCCTCATGATCCATGCCAGCCCATTCTTGTGTATCTCTGTCTTGCTGCACTACAGCAGGTGTACATTTCATCTTCCCAAAATATTCAGCTACCAGAGATGTGAAAAAGACTTCTGGCAGTCTGCTCTAATTTCCCCCCTAACTACCAGACCATTGTTTTTGTTTGTAATTGTGCAATCATGAGTGGTTAATTCTTGATGAATTTGTTTGTCCATGAAAACAAAGATTGGCTGGAGGTTGTCTACTGAATCAGCTGAGCTAAAATCATCTGAACCAACAGGTCTGTTTTCCTTCAGTCCTGTATGTTTTTCCCTGACATGCAAATTGATGAAATGCTGATGCTACGCTATAGAAGAGCTTTCATAAGCATTTGTCTGATTTGGAAAATGTGATTTGGAAAAATAATATTTTATTAGAATTATTGAATATGCAGTGGGAATAAAACTAACATGGGGAATTTCAAGTTTGAGTGGTGTTAGTTAAATGTTTGGTATGCTTCCCAAGAATGTTTTCCACTTGAAATGACAATTAATTTGTGACTGTTGTTCACATGTGTTTGCTTGGCACAACAGCAACACATCTGCATTGCTCTAGGCCAAACTAATATGAATTACTAAAAGAATTGTAATTTACCCAATTATGCAATTGCTTTATACGATTGCTGTCAATGGTTTGACAGCTGAAAAAGTTCCCTGGTTTTGATTATCCCAGTAGTCAGTTTTGCCCAGCTGACTAATTGCTCCGTAAATTACAGATTTTCCATGAAGGTTCACACTGCATGGAAACAAGGGAGCACTGAACAGAGCTTGATTAGCCAAAAGGTAATAGCCAAATGTTCCCCCATGGAGACAATCAAATTAACAAAGTCAAAATGTATCTTTTTATTTCATCATTGATTATACAAATATGCCTTGACCCTGTGTGTGTGAACACAGAATTTCTGGGACAGAATGTCCAATAGATACTGAAAGTATATAAAACTGCTTGTGTTGCTTTGAAACATGCAACTACTGTGACTTCACAAACAAAATCTAAATTTAAATTTAAAGATAAACGTGCTCAGAGCAATGGTCTATCTTTTTGCTTAGTATCTTGATAAAGTTTTAAGACTAGGCTTAATCTGTGGCAAAATACTGTGCTCTAAACATGCCTTTTACAGCTGATTTGACATATGAAATCTGGAAGAATATTAGGCTATCACCATATAAAAATAATTACAAACCATATGGAGAAGGAAAGATATAAAAACTTCTTCCTGAATTCATGTAATCAAGTTCTAGCCTTCTGTCCGGATAAAATGCAGACAGTGATTGTTCCTACTCTATTAATTCTGCATTAGTACTGGTACAAATGCTTTGGGAATATTACAAGTTGCTTTGCTACCCACATTTCAAGAAAATGAAAAAGTAGAAGACTGAGAAGAACAATCTGGGAGTTTTTAAAGTATTACAAACCTTCTGCAGACAGACTTGAGCAGCTTGCATTTAAATTTAGTGAGGCAGCCAGGAGACCATAGGTCTACAGACACTTTTGTAAAGGAAAATTAGTGCAAATACAGCTTTCTTCAACCTAGCAGGGAGGCACAAGAAGATCCAGAGACCTTTCTGAAGTCAGATGGCTTTAGAGTAGAAATGAGGTCCACACAGTAGTCCTCTCTGGAATCCTGTAGCTGCTAACACAAAAAAAAATAAAATACAATCATTTTATTCAATCTCTTCTTTCCATGAATGGCTTTAGCCTATTTAGCCTTATCTTTAGCCTACTCTTTATCACAACTCAAATCCAGTTTTCTCAGTAAGTGTGATCATGGGCACACAGCTCTGCTAACCCACACTAGGGAAGGGTTTTGGTCCTCATGGGAAAACATCTTATTTTTGATGGCTCTGAGGGACTTGGGGGAAAAGCTCCACATGATGAAGGATATTACAAACCACACAAAGCAGGACTATTCAGTGGTCATTACAAGAGTTTCTCTGTTAGAGGTCCTGGATGCTTCAGCCCTGGAGAGGCAGGAAACCATCCCATCACAGGGTGCTAAGAACAATGAGGAGGCTACAATGTAGGTGTTAAAAATCATTAAACTAATTTTCCTCTCAGGCAGCAAATCAAGAATTCAAGGAGGATGTGAACTGTGCTGCTGAAGGAAAGAGAGCACAGACCTGCTCTGTGGAGCCTCTACAAAGAGTCTGGCCTGCCACTGAGAAAATTTAATTGATCTTTCTCCTCAAGCAGAGCCAAAATACTCACCCCTTCCACCTCAGGTGACACCACTACAAACATTTGTCCTCATAGAATCACAGCTTCCAAAGATGAGGTGTGAGAGTGTTTCCTGAAATAATCACTGAGTGAAATTACTTACAGGGGCTTTGCAGGGCAGGAGTCTTGCTGAGGAAGCAGCAGAGACCCCCACAACCAGGTGATGATTTTGCTTTCAGCTGCTAAGGCAGCCAGTTCAACATTGATGAAGGTGCCGTGTAAACAACTCATGAATTTTTATCCCAGCATTGATCAATGGCTTGGACAAAGCAAGAGCATCATTTCCTCCACTGGGTAATTGTCTCTATAAGAACACATTAGTAAGAATTGTTCTAATAAGGTTTGTGGGACTATTCCAAAGAATTCAGTCTTATCCTTGGGAAAACTCCCAAGGCCTCTTAAAAAATTAAGGAAGAGTACATAGTGTATAAAATATAGAGAGAGTAAGGTGCCCAAGTTCTTAACTTGTCAGTTAATTGTAAAAAATAGATTATTATACTGATACACTGGTTAAATCATAGGTCCTGAGACAGAGCATCATTAAGATATTTTTTTACAAGTAAACATAATTTCCAAATAATCCTGTCACTACAGTTATAAAAAAGAAACATTTCTGCAAGCTTTCTTGTTGATCTACAATCCCATATTTTGCACATAGCCTCTGCTTATTAGATTTCTGATTTAATTGAAATGTATTAGTTTAATCTATTTTTCAGTATTACCTGATGACACAGACAAGCAGAATTTACAACCTTAACTACCATTTGAGCATTCAGAAATCCCCAGAGGAGAGAAAATCACCTCTTCTGCTATTTACAGATACAGCAAAGAAACCCAAGAACTATAAAATGAAATATAAAATTTTCTTCGCAGATTTCTGAGACAGAATAATGTAATACTTTACTAGATACAGAATTACCTCTGTGCAGGGAGTGCAAAAGGAATCAGGAAGACTGGGACCACAAAAGGGACCTGCTGGTGTAGCCACACAAGAGCGTGCAGGCTGAGAGCAGCAGATTTTGGCACCAGCAGTGCGCAAAGGGGAGATGCCACTTCTCTGTGGAACAAATTGAGTAAGGCTGGAAAAATGTCACTTGGCATAACTATGGCAACAATTTATTAATTGCTATAAGGAGCAAAAAGGGAGTCCAGACTTTATATATCTCAGCAAAACATTGACAGTAGAAATGGTGTAGGTCTGCTGGAGAAAATCCTCTATGCCAACACCTGAATTTCAGGATGAGAGTCAGGAGATTGCCTTACCTTCCCTCAGATTCCTTTGCAAACAGCACACAGTGAACAAGAAGAGATTCAAGCACCTGTGTCCCTGTATGGCTAGGAATCGGGGAAAGGACACATAACATGACTCCACTTGCAAGCAGCAAGAAAGAGCAATTTATTGAACAGAGCCATGGTCTTATCTAAGGAAGACCGTGAAAAACAAAGTAGAAAAAGACTCATTGCTCAAAGAAGGCAACACCTCTTTGAAAACATCTTCTGTAAAAAATACCACATCTGTCACGTATCTAGCAGGTATTTAATCATCGTTATTAGTTCTTGTCCTTGGGCAGCTTGAGAACAAGGCTGCCCTCTTGGTTCCCTAATGACAGCACTGTGTAGGAGATTGTCTTATCATACAAGAGAAAATTCACGTGACAAATTAGCCTGGAAATGAAACCAGCCCATCTCCATTTTAGGTTTTGAGGTGGAAAAAGAAGTGAGGAAAAGGGAAGGAAGGGCATGGGCGGAGTGCAGGGAGAAAAGAGATGAATGTTAAGACTCTAGGGAGCTGTAAAAATGTATAAATGTATCCTCTTGAAAGTTGTCCCTTGGCTACAGAGCACAGCATGTGGAAGTAGGGCATGTAACCAGCAATTTCTACCCCTGTTTGCTAGAAATTAAGAACTAGGTGCTTCTCTGATTCTAGCAGTCTATGGCAGGGGTAGAAATGATCTTTAAGGTCCCTTTCATTAAAGGTGGCAACTAATTTAGGAACTGGAAAGAGGGAAATTGCAATAAATAAATCATCCCAGTAGTATCCACAGCTGAACAGTCATGACATGGATGTTATGAACAGGAGAGCAGTGGACAACCTCAGTTTCTTGGTTGCCTTTGGACCAGCACTCCAGGGCTGCTATCCTGGCATTTTAACAGAAGAGAGGTAAAAAAAGTTACAAATATAAGCTGCACCTGGAGTAGATAAAAAGAAGAAAAAAATAGTAAACAAAAAATTGAAGAGAGGTATCTACATAAAAGGTAAGATGCAAAGTGTCAAAATAAATCAAAGATAGATAAAGACATCACCTTGGCTGCACAGCAGTGTGACTTTAAGAGAGGAAATGAGTGCAGAGAGTTTTCAGCTTTTCTTTCACTTCCTTAAAAGTTTGTTTAAATCAAGAAAAATAATTCACTAATTCACTTCTCAGAGGAATAGAGCATTCTGCTACATATTTTACTCTGTTTTGTGAAAAGTATTTCAGAGGAACTCAAATTTATGTGTTGTTTTCAACAGTTTGACATTTCCAAGCCCGTCTCTGGGAAACAATTCCTGGCATAAGAGCTTTTCTGTCTTTGAGCTAGTCCTAAGCTGCAGTTCCTGTCCTATCCTGTCCTGTCCTGGAGCAGGATGTTTAAAAGCTGTGAAAATTTCTTGTTTCCTCGCATGGGTAAGGCAGGGGGATGTAGATAAGCTCTGACTCTCCTCAAACAAAGTGAATCCAGGTGCTGTTCTTCATGCCCAGTCTTGGTTCTCTGAGGGAGAAGAGCAGGAAGCACTGAAGCATCTCTCCACCTTGTCTCTAACTCCCCTGGAGCTACCAACGGGCTGATGTGCAGAGGCAAGGGGGCTGAGCCTGCTTCAGTGCACCCAGGTCTCAGCAAGGCATCTTTCTGCATTTTGTCACCTCTAACTCTGCTATTGAGGGACCTGCTAAAATTGGGGTGGCCTAATTGTGGCCTTCCAGCACCTGAAGGGAGCCTGCAATAAAAATGGAGAGACACTAATTCCAGGACTAGTTACAGAATAAGGGGAATGGCTTCAAAATGAGAGTAGGATAAGACTGGATATTGGGAGGAAATTCATCCTTGTGAGGGTGATGAGTCACTGGAACATATTGC
The DNA here is from genome assembly GCA_013186435.1 of Turdus rufiventris. NCBI lineage: Eukaryota > Metazoa > Chordata > Aves > Passeriformes > Turdidae > Turdus > Turdus rufiventris. Next base: position 2,763,864 of record PYHW01010297.1, read on the forward strand.
CCAGAGGAGTTGTGGATATCCCATCCCTGGAAGTGTTCAAAGCAAAGCTGGATGGGGCTCTGAGCAACCCGGACTAGTGGAAGATATCCCTCCCTGTATTAGGGGGTTGGAACAAGATGATTTTTAAGTCACTTCCAACCCAACCCATTCTATGACTCTATCACTCTGTGATCCAATGACAGACCACAGACCATAGTACCAATGGGTTTTTTTATTTGAGATAGAAGCTATAAAGAGATATTATTCATCTTCTATAAAGAGAAAGTCCACAAGCCATGAGAAAGCCCATGCTTGAGAGTCTGAGTTTCCACCTTTGTAAATCCTGAGTCAGGATTTATCATGACTGGTAACAGGGGTGCTCCACATTTTATCACGGGGATGCCAAAAATCAATCTTAGGAACTAGAAATAAGAAAACTCCAACCAATCTATTGCTTCTTCTTCCCACACAGACCCCAAACAACATCGCCTCATTTCATAAATGACCCTGTCCCCACATCCAGATCCAGAAGACTATGAGAGCTTTGCAGATACTTTTGGTTCACTTTTGTTCACCACAGCTATTGACAAGTTTTATTTCACATTTACAGAGCTGAAGGTATCTATTTCCAAAACTTCATTCAACAGATGGATTCAGAGACTACGCCTACACCAATAAATTATGCCCAGTCTTGAGCCAGTCTTGCCTACATGCATAATTAATAGAAACTTTTATCCAAAACAAGAGCCTGGGACACAAGCGCTTTTGGGAATAGTCTCTGGATTATCACAACTTCTAAACTGTGCCTGGAAAACATTTGGGAGACCCGCCAGCTGACAAAGGCATGGGAACCATGTAAGTGGTTGTGTTTCTGTGCCTGGGAGTCAGCCCAGGTACTGAGGAGTTTCCTGGAAGGGATGCAGCCATAAAGTGACAAATGGCAGTGACAAATCATGGATCATAACTCATCCTCCCTTCTCCAGCATGGGAATCCACAGAGGACAACCCAAAACACCAGGAGTGTTGCACTACACTTTGTCTCATCTCCTCCTGCTGAAACGAATGGTATTACTGCTACAATCAAGTCATGATCAGACACAAAACAGCCTCACAGGTGATTAGACAAAAAGCTTTGTGCATGGCCCTCTGGGTGCTAGACAAACTCCTCCCTACCAGTATTCAGATGTCAACCAGTGTCAACAGCTGTGAATGATGGTTCCATTAAACATTTTGATGGGATTTGCCCTCCTACACCCCTGAGTTTGCTGTTTGCCATCTCCCACAGAAAGACAGGAGAGCTCTGCAAGGGATATTTACTTCTTTCAGGAAATCAAAACAAAAAGTCCTCTCCAGAGCCAGCTGTATTTTTAGTAAGTGGGCAAGGATCAATTTTTGCAAGTTTAAGAGTCTGTCCAAAAGCAGCTCTGTCCTTAAAAAGTGTAAAGCAGACAACAGCTGAAAACCAGGACCCAGAAATGCCCCAGGCTGAATTTGGGAACTTCCTAGAATTTAGCTAAACTACCACTGGTTGCATTTGTAAATACAGATTGAAGTCTTTGGTTATCATAACAAAAAGTCGAGATTAGGTATTTAGCATTCAGATTCTTACATCTGAAAAAAGAGAAGTCTAGCGAGTGTCAGTAACTTCCAGCTCTAATCTCTCCTAAGGATTTCTGTTGATGTCCTTCTCCACAGCTGCTCAGGTAGCACTTGAGCACAAGTTTTTCTTCCTCTGGAAATTTGTCTTTGAATAGGCAAATATATATTAACCCTTTGTGAATAATAATCTGAGTCTGACAGGAATTTTAAAGACTTGGAGGGATATTGATAATTCCCAACAATTTTAACAGAAATGTATACTGCTAGCAAGATTTTTCAATATTTATTTCCAGGCAGATTTAAGTCAAACTGAAATAGAGTTTCTTTCTCCTTGAGATTTTCAGTGAACTGAGCTTAAACTCACCTTACATTTTTATTAGTCCTGTGTATTTTCTGGAAATCCTACAGCTCTTGCCTTTAAATTCAGATCATCTGCCCACAAGTTTCTTTAACACAGAATTGAACTTTTCCCCTTACAAATCCATCTAAAACCAGAAAAGTCTGGTTCATGTTCTCTTTCATTAATTGCATAACAAAAGGCTTATGAACTACTGAAAATAGATTAAAACATGAACACATTCCTTGAAATCACATTATATCTTGAGACAGACTTCAACAATCATTTCTTAATGAGATACAGAGGGGAAGAGAAAATATTTTCTGGAAAGTTATGAAATAGTAAACACCCTGCTTTGTATTCAAACTGGAAAAAGAGGAACCTATTACTTCATTTGAGGAACATTTCCACCATTGAAGCTGGTCCTGTATTAGTCCATTATTAAGGAAAAATATGTGTGCACATCCACATATAGTAGGCAAGTTTGATATTTTTAAAAAGAGGGTAAAAAGTAAACAAAAAGAAGAAAAGAAACATAGATCTAAAGATCTTGCCTGAATTGTTTCCATCCTGGCAGTGCACTGCTAATGCAATGTCCACACAAGGCTCTTGCTATGTGAAATGGAACACTGACACAAAACCCAGAGTATTCTAATCCAGAAAACCAGCCAGCTGAGACAAAAAAACAAAAAAACAAAAAAACAAAAAAACCCCAAAAAAACCCCCAACAAACAAAACAAAAAAAACCAAACAAAACAAACAAACAAACAAAAAAACAAAAAAAAACCCCCAGTCAATTAGCTTTAGTTACTGGACTTGCAGAACTCTTTGCTGTTTATATTACCTACTAATCAAATCTATCCCACTATCAATTTTATGCTGCATTCTGGTGGAAAACAAGTTTAAAAAAACCAACAGGATGCTAAGTTGCATCAACAAGAACATGACCAGCAGAGATATAGAAGTCATTGTCCCACCCAGTGTTTGTCAGGTCATGCCTGGAATACCACATCCAGTTTTTGTTCCCACTCCATGAAAATGATGTGGAGTCTGGAGAGGGTCCAGAGCAGGGCACAAAGATGATCAAAGGGCTGGGAAGCTGCTAAGGGATGAAAGGCTGAGAGAAACGGATTTCTACAGCCTTGAGAGGAGAGTGCTTAGGGGAGACTTTAGGACTGCATTTCAGTATTTAAAGGACAGCTACAAAGAAGGTGGAGACTCCCTTTTCATAAGGAGTCACATGGAAAAGATGATGGGCAATGAAGTCAAGTTACATGTAGGGAGATTCCTATTAGATACAAGAGGAAACATTTTCCCAGTTAGATCAATCAGCCACTAGCATTATGTTCCCAGGGACGTGACGGATTCATCAACACAAAACATGTATAAGATTCACCAGGACAGGGGGCTGGGCCATTTGTCTAGGCTGTGCTTTTACCAAAAAGACTTTTTTTTTTCTTTTTCTGCACAGATATCTTAGATCAGCAATTCCACCCTTTTCCGCAGGTTTCTGTCACTGTCAGTAAACCCTGAACATGGCCAGCCTGTGCCAGATATGTGGAAGAGCTTACATAGTATTTGTTTCCATTTTCTAGGTACATCTGTTCTGAGCCCTGCCTAGTGCCAGCAGAATTTACAGAATTAAGCCATGGGGATCGATGAACTCAGAATTGCATATGCTTTTATATAAATTGAGTTTCATAAAAGGCAGTAAGTAATACCCATCTGAATTATGGATGGATACCAGTACTTGTCAGAAGGATGATGTTGGCATCATCTTCAAAAGCACTTTTACAGCAGCATTGGTTTCCTGTACTCCTTTTTCTCTTTTGAACAACATTTGGGGGGGGATTGTTTTGTTTTGTTTTGCCGAACAGCAGGAATCTCTTCTTTTTCCAGTGAACAAATAGTTATTTACACTTCTTTTATATTCAGTGTGGCTGCCATGAGCTTTCTAGAGTTCAGACCATCAAAATATGCACTAAATGAAAAAGTATTTGCTTCCTCCAGGCTACTTTTGTGGAATTTTTCTCTACAGCATCTGCCTCAGTCTGCCAAATGTCTCAAATGTCTTTAATGTGGAGTGGCAGCCTTAGCAATGCCTCTAGGGATCTGAATGGGAACAAGTTTGGGACTTAGAGGATCCCTCAGCATGGGGGAGTGGGCAGGGAATACCACAAACGACAGGGCCCTAAAGGGAAGTCCAAGTTTGAGGACTAGAAAAGGAATAAAAGGTAGGAAATGAAATTTTTTAAAAAAAAGAAGAAATGTGAAGTACTCAAAAAATTGGGAAAGGTGAAAATCCTGAGAGGGCTTAGTCAAAGTGGCTGGGAGCAGGAGGGGATCTGGAAGGCAAAGAGAAACCAGCTCTCACCCACCATGACCCAATCCCACAGAAACATAAAGGGAGATGCTCCAGCTTCCCGTTTTCAGCCACCCTCCCACCGGCTGAGGATATACATACCCTTAATGCTGCCTGATTGTCCTCCTCTATGTCACTCAGAACATTTGGACTTGGAAAAGCAAGGAGTGAGGTCCTTGGGCTATCGAACAGCCCCAGTGAAGAAACAGCCGCTGTCTCACCATGTGATTTGTTGCCAAGCTGGCAGAGCAATGGGATCAAAGAAATTACTCATAGTTTGAAGATCATTGTTTCAGTTGGAAGGGACTTTTAAAGGCCATCTGGCCCAAACCCAGCATCAGATGTAGCATCCCAGATGCGGATTCAATTACTCAATTACATGGAAAAATTCCCTGTCTCAGCCTCCTGGCCTTACCACATGGTCGCTGGCCATGGCAAGTCCACATTATTGACTTGACACCCAGTTTGCTGCCCTCCCAAGCCCTCTTGCCACAAGCACTGTCCCTCAAAAACACCATTGCACTTGCCATTTTTCTATTAGACATGAGCTCTGAGGACACCTGATAACTCTAACAATTATCCATCCCAACAGTTGATTATCCAAGAGCTAAACCACAACTGACAGGCCATGCACAATCTGAGCCAGAAGTGTTGTGTCATTTAACGGACCTAAGGCCATGGTGCTATCACTTGTGATTTCCTTTTGTTGTCATGTTTTTGTCATACTTTCCCCACCCCCACACACGTCTAGTGTGCCACCAAAGCTGGCTTCTCTCACTTAGCATTTGCTATCAGCCAGCTGGTGTCCCAATGGCAATGAGTGGTGGATTTGAAGATGGAGAGTGTAAGGAAAACAAAGCACCTGATCTGCCATGGATGGGTTATAAAGTTGGTTAAATTGCTTTTCTGAACTGTTGAAGCCTTCAAACGAAATCTGTGTTTCAATAACTTGAGTGTAACAACTTTTGGCAGACTTTTCTAAAAGGGACTCTGAAAAATATAGTAAGTCAAGATGAAAATGTTCCATTATGGCCCACGTTTGTTACAAGAGAATGCAACTGACCTATTTTGAACTTTGTCTTCTCTCTTACATGCATGTTATCAGTTTCATCTCCTTACTGGAAAATCTCATACTCGCATAAAAATAATTTTTATCTTTAAATTTAATATTTTTAATTTAAATATTTTCAAATTATTTTTAAATTTAACCACACAAAGTCTGATAGTAATTCAGCATACACAGTTGTATTTTATTTTTTGGTATCATGGCAGATAATTTTTGAAATAGGGATTCCGTACAGCTTTTCTTCATTATCTATAATGTTTTTTGGTAGTAAGCCTGCATAACACAGTATTAAAACATTCCCTTTTTGGGGAAGTACTCTATGTCTTATGAAATATTTGTGCATAATAACATGGGTATAGATGAGTTTCAACAGGTAGATCTGCAAGTACCTCCAGTTGTAATTCTAAATAGTGAATACAAAGCTCCAAGAAATTGATGCATAAATCATGCCTGAAAATCATACAGTTTTTTTAATGGTATTGACTTTTTTCTTTGGCACTACATCCAGGCACTTGATTTTTTTTTTTTAACCATTTTTAAAGATCTATACATTGCTGGTACTGGTTAAGAAAACCCTAGGTTTTTGCTCAGATTTGGGTACATAATATAAGAGAAATACAAAGTGGAAGGACTGACATCAAAATATTGTTAATACTACAGTGATCTTTTTGAGAATTGGATCAAAATTTTTTAGACAAGGACAGGGTCTAAACCACTTACATTCTTACCCCTGCTATATCCCTACAAAATAAAAGGAGTCTGTAGCAGAGTGGACCAGAGCAAATGATTCCACCTCCCAGTATCTTTCAAGATAATTAAATAAGTTCTTTCTGTGCTTTACAAAAGGAGCCCTTGCAGACCTTTTCATGGAAAGTAGTTGAGTCCTAACATTCTTTCTTAAAAACATCTAGATATTCAAAGGAGTTGCATTTAAATTTCTCTTTAGTCAGAAGTCTGCTTAAGATATCTGAAGCCTTCTCACCAAACCCCAGGATATATATATGGGTATGTATATATATACACACATATATATGTATACAGAAATTAAATAGAGCTATTAGATTAAAGAAAATGCAAAAATGGTCTACTTTTAAATTTTAATTTCAGCTGCTTAGCCCACCAGACTTCTGGAGATGAGTAAAGCCTAATTTGACAACCACTGAAAATAGTGAAAACAAACCTTGTAATTGAGATTCCATGGAATTCTAAGCCTTTCATCCCAAAAAAGAAATAAGTAGGACCAGAAAAGACTGTAGGGAAGAGCAAAGAACAATAGGGATAATAACCACAGCTGCTGGATGGCTTTCTTCAAAAGCAGTAAATAAAGAGGGAGTCCTGTCTGGAGAAGATTCAAGGGCTTGTATTGATAGATGGAGGAAAAGCCATAAAACACGATGGGAAGATCAATTACCCACCTGACTTGACAATACAGGAGGATATTTTATGAAGTAGCATTTCAATTGAGATGGACAGAATGCAGTACTTCACGGTTGTGGCACACTTAAAATACTCTCTAAGCACACGAAATGTCACGGTCAGCTGGGACTAGTGTTCAACTGGAGGAACTTCTGGGCAAGGCAGCTTGTTTCTTCTGAGTCTCCAATTCTCTTCACCAGAATTTTTAAAGAATGTTAAGAATATTTTACCTTAGTATCTGAGAGACAGAAAAGAATTGGTCCTTCTTGACAAACAGCAGCAACTTGACATAAAGTGGTTGATCAATTTAAGGGGGTAAGGAGGAAATCTGCAGCAGAAATCAAAAATTAAGCCTTTTGTCCCAAGTCCCACATGTCTTCTCCTGAAAATCTTCTTGAAGTTGTTCCTCATGTTGCATATGATTTCTGTGGTCATTAGGAAGACAACACGTGCTACCTAGAGGCTGAGATCTCACTGCTGTTGAACAGGCTCAAGCAAAATGTCCCAGCCAGCTAATAGATCCTGGTGTACCTGATGCATCAACTCCACAAAACCTCTCAACAGAATTGGGCAAAATTGCACCAGATGGGAATATCTCCATTAACTCATCCTCACCAATACCACTGCTGCTCTCTCTGCCAGCTGACCTTTGCATTTAGGAGCATATTTTCTGCCAGATACCCAGATCAAACCATTGAAGATGTGCAACATTTCTGCTAAAATGCCATGAAGGGATGAACTGGAAAAGCACATCAGTGTAACAGACACTTAGAAGCCAAAAAGTAACAGCCACACCAGGCTGTCCCAGATGGGTATGTCATTGTGAGCTGGAAATCTGTGTAGAAGAGGATTTGAAGTGAGATACCAAGAGAATTTTCTGCATTGGATGTGCTTCTCTTGTCCTTCTCTGTGATATTCAAGCATCTCCTGTCAAAGTCATGCAGAAGGAATTCTAAGGCCGTGATACTGACAATATTTTGCCTTTTCACAGTATATTTTCATACAATGAATAAGTATCAGTGTATAAAGGTTAAAGGGTTAGGAAGAAGAGGCACACAGCTAAACAAAAATCCCTGGAATCAGTGGTGCAACTAAGGAAGTACTCCTTTCCAGAAGGAAAAACTGCAAGACATCACTTTCAAGTAGCACTTCACCACCTCAAAGTGTAATGTACCTTCAAGGACTTGGGTATTTCACCAGGTTTCCCACATTCCAAGGCAATTTTGCCTCCACAAGGAAGCACCCACAGAGAGATCCTGCGCAGAAATTTCCACCCATGGAGCACTCCCCTGGCAGATGTCACAGACAGGGAGTTCTCATTTTCTGAGCCCTCATTGACATCTGATCCTCCTTGCAACAGGAAGTAATCTAGAGAGTGACCTTGATTATGATGGCACATTAAAAAAAAAAAAAAAAAAGAAATATTAACTGAGAAGAATGAGGAACTCTTATTTAATCACTATGTAGGAACATGCATTTAGAGAAAGGAAATCAATGTGTGAGAGAGTCAAGGAAAGTTATGGCAAAATCTGAGGATTTTTAGCATAAACATAATCACAGGGATATTATCCTTGAATGCTTCAGCAATTTATATCTGCCCACATCTGAGTAAACTGGAAGTTAAATGGTCTCTAACTCATCTTGAAACACAGGGTTTTGAAAAAGAACCATCATGGCTAAAGGAAAGGGAACATCTATCTTCCCCTCTTACCTCACCAGAGACCACCTCTGCCATTCCAATAAAATGAAAACAGAGATGTTTGCTTTTTGGTACCTGCCAGGCTGAAGAACCCTGCTCCAACTGTCCCTGCAGTGGCCAGGATCATCTGGCCCTTTATCCTCATTGGTTTTAAAGGGGGCTGAGGTGGGGAGGTTTAAAATCTAAAGAGGAACAGGAAATTGCCTTGATTGTTTGGACATATTGGGTTAGAGAGAGAGGAACAGAGAAGGAAAAGAAGCCCCCAAAATACTCTTTTCATTTCTTAAAATGGCAATATTTATTTTTTAAGATAATTAATTTCAAATAATGACTAACATAATAGTTTACTTTGAAAAACTTCATCAAAATTAAATGAAACAATGAGCCTGTCCCTTCTGATCATGCTCATTAAGACTCTGCAGCTATGAAAAAAGGCATGGGCTACTATAAAATCATTATTTGTTTCCATCCTCTTGCACAAACATTATAAATATGACTTTCCTTATAAAAATCACATAAGATGCTTGTGGCACATTTTGTAAAATGCAACTAGAAAAAGACAAGATACTGTTAATAAATAATACATTCAATAACAAAGCAATTTTTGCTATTGAGAGACATCTAGACATTTTGGGGTACAGTCACCATGAAACAACCAGAAAAAGGGACATTCTTCAGAAAAGCACTGCACAGTACTTGAAAAATGAACAAATTCTACTGACATAATCATAGAAAATACATTATTGCAGGGCAAAGAAAGAGATTCCCTTTGTCCTTGTAATAGTGTTGGCTGACAGCAAACATTTGCTACATTGGAGAGTGAATTAGATCGAAGCCCTAATCACAAGACTCAGAACAATACCACACTTTGGGATGCTCAACACACTCCACACAAGTACCTTTGCCCCTGAGTGTGCCAAAAAAACAAATATTTGAGATGTTCACTCAAGTGCTCCTGTCATTTGGACACAGTATCCAGCCTGTAAAACTTACACACATTAGAAATGAGACAATAAATATTACATGCTGGGCACTGGAGATAAAACAAATTCATGGAATTATACAATCTCAGAGGCATAGTCGTTTGCTTATCTACTTTAAAATCACCTCATGACATCGAACTACCACATTACCATCACATTTTTTTTTTAGTAAACAGGGTAAGAGAAGAAGGAATGCAAATAAAAGTACCAGAATTTAACAACTAACACTGACATCCGACATCACATGGCTCCTTTGGGAATATTGTGTGAGAGAGCAAAAATGGTACCTGTGTCCAGTCCCTAAAGAGCCAGGAGAAACCTTGTGTCTGTCCTGCCAGGGCTTTGCATTCCTGTAAACCACAGACTGATCCCAGACCAGCTTACATTGAGCTCCTCCCCAACACCCGTTTAGTTTTGGTAGCACCACTGACCCAAGCACCACTTCCTTGAGTTCTACCTTGCCCCTTCTCACAGCTACAAAGCAGGAGGTCTGGGATGGGCAGAAGGTGGGTCAGGGAAGACGACAGCTAGGACCTTGTAACTACAGGGAGAAGCAAACAGAAGCTATCAGCAGTGATTCCTGGGCTGCTTGCCTTCTGATAACACCAGGGAGTTGGGATAACTCCAGTTACATTCTCTGGTCCCCTGGCTGGGCAGATATTCACGATGGCAGCAACTCGAACAATTATTGGTGCCCTATGAAATCACTGACTTCTTGTAAATACTCAGTGAGGTAAATGCAAAATTAACGATTTTGAAAAAACTTTGCCCAGCCCATTTCTGCTCTGTGCCCACAAGAAATGGGAGGGAATTCACAGTTTTAGTTTGCACTTTAGCTTCTAGCCATAGCAGCAAAATGTAACAAACCACAGTCACTTGTCTCCTGGCACAGGCACAGATTATTGGACGCAGGATGTGGGCAGGAAACACATGGCATGGCACCACCAGTGAGCCTGACTGATCTCCCAGCCATACAGCCCTGTGAGCCCATGCCTGGGAATAAATCAGATATGTTGGAAATACAAACAGATTGTCCCTTACAGTGCTGGAAAGAAGCAGATTTGACTTTAGGAACACAGCAGTTTATTACTAGCCTAATCATAAGAGCCATGTTACCAAATCCATGTCTGAGAAGGAAAAATAGTCAAAAGGGGATGTGGTTCACTGCAAAACCTGCTAGAAGTATCTTTTTTCCATTTCTCTTCCCTTCTCTTTTCAGTATTTTTACACTACAGAGCTCATACTAATAATCCATCTCAGGGACACAACATTCAAATAAAAACACATGCATGTTTTTACATTCATCATCATCCACATGCTACATTTCACAGTTCATTAGCAGAATAATGCACTGCTCTAGAAAAACATCACAGCAAGGCACCTTTCATTTCCTTGGTGTCTTTGTTTGCTTGCTTTTCTCTGGAGCTTTCAGAAATAGCCAGATGGAAACAGCATTAACACAGGTTAAAGCAAAGTGTCTGGTATGTGTAAGAAACAAAAAAGTTTAGAAGTCCTTGTAACTTCCATGAGCCATAAAACTAAAATAAAAAATTGTATTGATGTTTAATTTTTTTATGATTTGGGGTTAGGGTTAGGGGTTAGGATTAGCTTTAAGTTCCACTTTGCAGAAGATCCAGAGATTCATCATGTTTCTCAGACCAACAGGACTGGACACATCTGTTCCAGTCTGGAGACTGGGTCTATATTAAATGGTGGGACAGGTACCCTTGCAAATAAAGTGGAGACGACCATCCAAAGTCCTGACTACTCTCACTCAAGTCAGGGTTGCTGGCAGGGAAACCTGAATTCACTGCTCCAAATTTAGGAGACCTCTCTCATGAAACAACTGGAAATAGAGATTGATAGAAATCAGTATTATGTGATTTAAATGGTTCTTTCGTGCCTGTTATATGCACAGGTGGTAACTATGGTGCAGATTTGGTCCCAAAATTCGCACGTGGTTTTAGTCCAAAATGTATCCAAAAGCTCTTCATAAGAACAACTTGTGAAAATAAGGTCTGGTAAGTTTTGCCCCTAGATAAAGGTTGGGCCTGTAATTCCAAACTTAGTATTTGATCACAGTAAGGATTATTGAACATACTGAAAAGCAAATTTCAGGTGCAATTTTGGCCTTACAAGAAGAAGCCCATAATTTGTCTGGTACAGTTTTACAAAACAGAATGACTCTCAATTTCCTACTAGCTGCAAAATCATTAACACTAGTTGCTGTTCGTATGTAGATGAGAGTGAAAGAATTATTAAGGATTTGGTTGAAACTTGAAAGTAAAGTCAAATTGTACATCAGGTAACCTTCAAAAGACCCATGGAACTTTGAATATATCTTTGACAGTCTCACCTCATGGTTATGGAACTGGGCCTGGACGAAAGGAACTGTTAATATTACTTACATCTGGAGTTGTTCTTTAAGTAAAAGCTGGCTGTGGGATACAGTGGCATGGTTAAATATGGAGTAGAGACTAGACAAGGTAGAGTCTTGTTAGTTTCTAAAAATGGGGGGAAATGATACCAAATTGATTTTTGCCTTTTTCCTTTCATATATATTCTCTGTATTCTTTACACATCTGTTTGTAGTTCTGTAGCCTATTGTTGTATTCTAGCTAGTTTCTCCAGTACTTGTCCCTGCCCTGACAGGCACAAAGACAAAACACATTCCAAGGCCCCTATCCTGTCTCAGTTCTGTCTAGGAACCAAGGCTGAGATCAGTTCTTTGAGATGTGCTTTCATAAACAAAGTTTGGTTTCCATCTAAGGGATGGGGCAGGATTCAAAGAAATTTGAACTAGGGGAAATTGCCTCACCGCTTGTGTCTCTAATTGGTGATTTTTGTCAATTATGCTAATTTGCTAAACTTATAAAACTGTATTCACCCCTTGTGGGGGTGAGGATTTTGTGCATTATTTTCCATGTCTGGCCCTGGAGGCCTCCAATAAAGACCAGCCTTTATATTACCTCCTACACTAACATTATCTCAAAAGTGTGTTGTCTTCTCTCTAGGTTCTTTAGCCTCAGTATCACCATGGCAGTTACAGGCCCTTGTTAAGGAGAAAACACCTTGTTTTTAACTGAAGTTGAAAGCTATTTTGGAAATCAATTCCTATTTTATTGACACCTGATTGAGTAAGAGTATACTGAGATATACTAAAGATTCAAGATGTGACTATGTTCAATTTAGGATAAAACCCTAAAGACAGTTAAATAAACTGGGGTTTATGAAAGCCAGTAAATCTTTTAGTTTTTAAAGAGGAAGATAATTAGCTGAGATTCATCACTGGAAACGTAAGTAGTGTTATGAAATGAAAATACTGTGCACAACACAGAAAAAAGTGTAAGACCAACTTTTTAAAGAAAACCAGCATTTGAGATTAGAATATACCTTAGATACAAATTGTCATTTAAAAAAACAAGAGAGAAGAACGAAGGATTTTTTTCCTTGCAAACACTACCAGAAAAGAAGAATTGCAGTCTACAAGTGGAAGCTTTGAAGAAGTATGGACTTGAATACAAAGCTAGAAGTGCAGAATAAATTGGAAACCAGGGAAAATTCACTTTTTCTTTTTTTTAACATTTTTTTTAGTTATTAGTGCATTTTAGGAGAAAAAAAATAGGAGATATTTTTCACATGTGAAATGTTCACAATTTTTTGCCTCTAAATGATTTGAAAGTAATTCTTCGAGATACTAACCAGCATCTGAGCTATAAACTTCAGGCTATTTTGTTTGTATTTACATAACTCTGTGCCTATATATTACTTAGGGAGTCTCCAGACACTTACTTACAGAGATTTTAACCCAGAAAAGGATAAGGGCTCTGACTTTTTGTTTCATTTTCAAGGCAAAGTGACATGCATGAACAAGAAAAAAAAAATCTCCTGTTTCTGCCTTTAAATGGAACAATTATTGGAAGTGCTTATGGAGTGGGAGTTTCAAGAGCACTGAAAGCTGACCTAATCCAATATTACCTCAATGGGGATTTCATTATTGATAGAAATAAGCCCAGAGTGGTTTTTGCACTCTGTAGCATCAGGGAGTTCTCTTCCAGTGACCTCCTCCTATATGCTAGTCTCATACTTGATAAAATGGCTTTTGGATACTCAGACAAAATGATTTTTATGTGTATGTTCTGTAACAGGACAAACCACGTAGTGACCAAATTATAATACACTAGAGGACATAATTTCCAGGCATTTCCATGCTCCTTGTAGTTTTCAGTACAAAGTCCAGACCTTTAAAACCAGTCAACACATGGCTGATCTGTAGAATCACTCCTCGAAGTGTCCTCACAGAACGAAGACACATCACTCAGTGGGAGACGTCAAGCAGGCAGAGCTATGACTAAAATATCTTTTTTTTTTTTTTTTTCCCGTCAGTGCAGCACACTCTGTATTATCTGCCCAAACTCTAAATCCTGCCTGAAAATTATATAGATTTTTGTGATGGTATTGACTTTTTCTTTCTACAGCTCAAGAGGCAGCAGTCAACTCACATGCTCAAAGGAGACCCGCCAGACACTCCAAACCATCATTTTCCTGAAAACTGGGCATCTTCTGGCAGTTTTACTCTGCATATGATGGATACCCAAAAAGAAACTTGTGTTCCTGAAAAAGGAGTGTTTCTTTTCAGCACATGGAGGGTTTATAAAAAAAAAATTCAAGTATTTCCTATAAAAACACATGCACAGAAGAAAAAAAAAATAAAGTTGTGATTATGGCAATTTTGCAGAAGGCAAAAATATTTGTTGGAGATATCTGAGTAGTAACTCGAATTAGTGTCTCAGATTATGCATTTATTTTCAGTGAAGAATTTTCATTTACTATCAAGATAATCATGCAATAACAAAGCTTCCTGAAGAAGGAAGATTCCTTAAGTTGTTGACAAGAATTCAGTTGAAATGTAATGCAATACTGTAATTGTTTCCTTCCAATGAGCAGAAAATAACACAACTCATCTCTGCTATGGGTCCCATCTGACTGAAACAATTAATTGAATATACAATTAGAAATCAGAAGGAGCTATCCAAATGTACTCCAGTGTTTTGTTGAACACTACCTTATTCATTAAGGTAGAGAACAATTACTATTGGTACTGCTTTCTTAAACTCACTCTGGATTCCCCCACAGGAGTTAAATCCAGGATAAAGCAGGGGAAAAAGAAAGATTTTACTTGGAAGGTGAGGACATCAAATAACAGTAAATTCCACACGGTCGGAGTGCTAAAGGTTTTCTTGCTTTAGAGGGTCCCAGACAGGATAAATATCCAGCTCAGCAGAAAGCTGACCCCCTCCACAGCAGAGGGAGTACACTGCCAATAATTTGAGATGCAGCTTTAATAGGGCTTTCTGAGACTTGCCAGGGATTTCAAGTGCTGCTAAAAGCAGGCTGGTCTGCAAAGGGATGAACTACTACCATCGTTTCCAGTAAGCCCAGCACTCCTGTGAAGCAGGACAGGGCTTGCCATGCCATGGGTAATTATCTGGGATCATGAGCTGGTCATGGAGCTGCATCCCCCGCTCCTGAGCCCAGTCAGGGCGGCATTGGTGGGCACTGGGAAAAGCCACAGCAGTGGCCACAAGGAACAATCAGCCTTTTCCAACAGGGAAAAAGTTCCAGCTCCTGTTCTGTCCTGTACAGCTGGGTCTCACAGCCACAGCTGGAGTATTTTCACAGTCCTGCAGAGAACTCAGAATGGCCAGAAGAAACCTGGACCTGGTAGTGCCTCTCTCCTGGTTGTACCAAACCCAGCATTTTCAATTAGCATCACTTTTTTTACCCCAGCATAACACTCAAAAGCAGAGTGAAATTCATTCTAAAGCATCTGCATTAAGCTGAAGAGGCTGAATACACCAGGGCTCAGCTTGCTGCAATAAAAACTGATGAAAATGAATAATCAAGGAGGAATGAGTAGCTGTTTAAGTTCTCACTGCTGCCGAAAAAATATCAGCCAGGGAGGAGAGGCTATGCCTCCTGTTGGTTCTTTGCATTCCACTTATGCGAACAAGTTTGTTAATATTTAACAAAAATAAATCTAAATCTTTTACTAATTGTTCTGTTCAGAAACTACAAAAACCTCAAATGTATGATAGATTCCAAGAGATGAAAGATGGGAATTCAAAGAAATAGATATTATTTTATAACAACCACACTGTAAAAACACAACCTTCTTTTATCTTCTTTCTCTTCTCCAGTAAGGGAACTACCAACATCTGGCTGAAGCCGTATTTTTTATTTGGAGCAATTTTCAACTCTTGGTGGATATGTCAACAGTTTAAAAGAAAAGCTTGTTCAAACAACAAAATATATTAGCTGCCTTATGGCTGGATTTTTAAAAATCACACTTCTATTCACAAAGGGAATGGTCATCTCTAAGAACACGGAAGAGAGATCCTTTAGGATGATGGTTTGGGGCAGAAATAGAAGTCCACATTAAGAGGAGGTCACTACACACTAGGACAGCTGCAGTACCCAGAATACCCTCAAACAATCACAGAGATGGGGAATAGGCATTTCTGGACAAAGCCTAATGAATTTTGCTTACTTGGAAGAATCAGCTAATGGAAACTCCACCATATGAGCTTTTGAAGGAGGCCATGATTCAAGATAGCAGCTCTTTAGTCCATTTTCTATATGTGTTTTGATGGCAGAGGCAGGAAAGCACAGCTTGTCCTTCCTATAACCTGGATTTCTTCCAATACTTACTAATCTATTAAGCTGAAAAAGAGCCAGAGAGGCAGCAAATGGTGATATTGCACTCACCTCCTTCATTTTCCTCATTTCTAGATCAAAAGTTCCCTTACACCTTTATTACAGGCAAGGGTGAGCCCAATATTAAGTTAGCATTCATGAAGCTGTTCCCAGGAATTTTCCGTAACTACCACATTTCAGGACACTGAGTTTCAAAAAGAAGATGCTTTGCTTAGTTTCAGCTCTCACAGAGGTGCTAACTCAGCTGCCCAGATAACAAAAAGAATTTTGAGGAAAATGACAAAAAGATGAAAGTAGTCAAGTAAAAAAAAGCTGGTATTTCCATATTCTGTAAAACTTCAGCTGTAACAGAGGCTTAGACCTTTGACTTTAGTAGCTGCCTCATACCAAACTTGGTATCTTCATTCCAGCAAAAATATAAAAATACAACACTCATGAACAAGAGTTCTTAGCACTGTAACAAAGTCTGTGCCAAAATTAGAGATGTTTTTATTCTCATGAGCACGCCTCCTACTCCCTTCTCTAGGACTTTGCTTTGCTGGTTTCTGTTTTGCTTGTCTCATCTAGAAAAAAGCTCTGAGAGGCTTCCTAATCAAGAAGCAGAAAAAGTTTTACATAGTTTTGTCATAGTGCAAAAATTGGTCTTGATATCCTCAAGGACATATACAGCCCCAAAAAGTTTGTATCAAGAGGGATTTCAGTGCATACCTTTCTTGTAAAGGTATTTAATTTATTCTCCTTACAAACATGGAACAATGATTCCTATGCAGGCAGGGCAACATTCCAGCACTTCTGTCTCTTGTCAGCTCTATGATAAAATTAATAACTGTGAATATTAACGAATTATTTGGCCAGCATGAACCACTTTTTATTGAAGATGAACTGCAGCTGCTTTCAACCAGGAAGATTTGTGCAGCTTTAGCTACACTATCAGGGAAATTCAGGGACTGGCAGTGGAAACAGAGGTGTTGCAGGAGGGAATTTCACTAACAAATATTAAGATTTCAAAAGACTTCACTAAAAATATAGCAACATAAGCAATGACCTCCATCCTGAAGATGGATAAATTCTTAGGCATTTCCATGTAATTTCATATCAGTGATCCTACACACGGACTACCCTCCTCCGAGACATCCGAAAGGCAAGCTCCACCTACCACCTAATTCCTTGGAAGCTATCTCCTAGCAAACATCAGGACTGCAGACACCAGAAGGGACTCACAAAGGCCTCAGGTTCAGTCTTACAGACGTGGGGAATATAACACCTCCAGATATCCAGGCACTGGTTGAACATGAACAAGCCAGACCTCATGAAACACTGGACAGAGTTTTCCTACAAAAACACTCGTACTTCTAATCCAATTATTTTCCCAATATGTGGCACAAATAATTACCAAGAGGTTGGAGAGCTGTAAGAGAGGTTCAGAAGTGAATTCCAAAGTACTGCTAAAAATACCAAAAGATGACCGGCAAAGAGGCAGTTTCCCCCTGCTCTCAAGGAGATGCTGGCATCCTGCTCAAGTGCCATTTTTAGCACATCATATTCCAACTGCTGTTTTCACAGATCTATAAAGCACTAAAAAACTCAAACTTGATGCACCCAATAAAAACCATACAGGCACCTCTTTGTGTCTAAGAAAGGCAGCTCAAATTCTGCCGTAACAAGGAAAATATTTTACTTTCAAATCGTCCTCACCAAATCCCCACATTATACATAATGCACTAATGAAACTGAACGAATTATCAAGTGATGTTCCACCAGTATGCTCTCTATACTTTTAATGAAAACATGGAAAAGATAACATGGACTATGAGGTACATTCAGATTCTATCACAACAATAACTAGAAGACTCCAAAATCTCCACATTACCCTTTAGCATTACTCTGTAATCCTATGAAACAGTGCCCACTTTATGTTTGGAAGATCCATAATCCAAAAGAAAATTTTTATTATGAAACATAGTTTTAAAAAGAAAAACATGACTATTTTCCCCCAGTTTCCTACACAGAGAGTTGAACAATAGTTCAACATATTTAAAGAAGAGCCGTGGATCTAGCTTTTTTAAAAAATTATTATTATTATCTATAGAACTTGCAGCTGGTAGTCTACAAGGGGAGGCCTTATCAACACTTGAGAAGACACATCCCCCAAAATACTAGAACTTTGGAGCTAGAACAGCACAGGAAGTCGTTGTGAAAAGTTGATGACAGTTTTGTTGTTCCAACACCTTGACTAGATTTTCAGTAATAAGATAATAAGAAAGAGAACACTGATCTGGATTTTTCAAGTTAAAGGTTGGTAACATCTTGCAGCTTAAATTGCACCGCAGACTGAGGTGGGATTCTTCTCTTGTCCTCCAGTGCTAAACCAAAGCAAACAAACAAAACAATTCCTCATTTCCATGGTGAGAGGACCATCTGCTGCCCAAGTAATAACCCAAAATAAAACAGTCCTTCAGGCACTGTGCACACTGACAGAATTTACCACTGTGAGCAGGGCAGCCTTACATGAGGCATGCCTTTCTCTTTTTTCCTTTTGCTTGCTGCCTGTGCAGATTTCTGGTGCTCCCAAAGGCTGTTTTATTTCCCAGATTCTCTTTAAGCAGAGACAATCTCGTGTGAGAAGTACAAGTCTTTAAGGCTAATGTTACAATCCAAGCAGAAGAGCGAGTCACACACAGAGAAACGATTTTTGAAGCTTTGACTAATTTTAAATGACACTTACATTCATTTCTGCAATTTTCCTGCTATAAGCACACGAAGGACCTCATTCTACATTCCACTGAACCCCTCAAATACCCTCAACAGTCCATGAACATCTGGAGTCCAAATGAATACAGAATTAATCCCTAAGGCTGGACAGCGAAAGAGATCAGGAACCATCCCTGCTATGAAGGTCACTGTGAAAATCTTGCAGCGGGTCACTGAAATCAGGCTGCACTTCACTGCTGGTTTTGTAACGTGTTTTCTTTTCAGACCAATTTGCCTTAACCAGCTCTTGCCCATAGCGCAGCACTGGCATAGCTGTAAGTACAGTGACCTGAACTATCCTGATAAAACCTGTCCATCCCTAGTAGCAAGGCATTCCTATGACATTCTAACCAGATTCTTAGCACCTTCACTCTCCCGAGTGTCTTGAGAGGAGTTGATGGTGCTCAGCTCCTTGGGCTTTTAAGCCCTTCCTTTTTCTCCTGGGGAGGGGGGGGCGGGGAAGGGCAAGGGATCAAAATAAAAAGGAATAAAAGGAAAATAAATAAAGAGTCAATGACACACATATGCTGTCCTACACACACCCACACACCCAAACAGAGGATAAAAGCAAGGAAAAAGGAAAGTTCTACAGGGTGCTGATCTGGAATGAAATGGAATTTGGAACAGATAGTCATATTTGGCACTGTCATCAAAAGCTTATGAGTGGCCTCGTGACTCTCTGAGCCTTAATGCCCTTTTTACACTTGTCACTTAAAAACGTCCCTGGAAAGTTCAGCTGTGCTGCTTCTGACATTGTTTTCCCACTGCTGCTGAATGGACTTGATGGAGAGATACATTTCATCCCCTCCCAGTTCCACAAAGCACTAAACAATAAGGATATATTCCATTTGGCCTTCAAGCAGCATTCTTACGGTCCATGCAGATCGCTTTAAGAACAACCAACATAAAACAGAACTCTCTGTTGTAGAGCATGGAAATTAAAAACTATTGGATCGCCCAAACTGACTCCTATGATCCTCAGGCTGAAGGCTGGATTAGAGGGTCCTCACACGGTTCTAGCTGCATTCTCAGTACACCACTTTTATGAAGAAACCAAAGCTGTAGAAATTCCTCTGGCATGGCATGGAATCCGGAGTCAGGCAGGACATTGTCATAGTAGTGATGGCTGATAAACTTCCCGTGCAGGTCCACCGAGAATGGCCAGAAGCCGTAAATTGTTACTTCCTCACACAAACCAAGGGCAGCGCTGACCAGGAAAAGCCCCGTGGAAAGGCGTTTGGCATGAATACCTTTACTCTTCCAGAACTTGCCAATGTCCCGCAGAAAGTTTGGGTTGGCAAAAAGGACTGCCTGCTTGGCCCCAAAATCCTCAAGGGTGTAGTAGACGCGGAGGGAGGGTCCCGTCCCTGTTTTCATGGAGAAGGCTGGCATGTAGATGTAGCTGTGGTTATAGACCTTCACGCTGTCCACAAAGGCTTTTCGGGACCACAGCAAATTCTGGAACCTGGAAAATCACAAGGGAAAATGAGTTGGTCACATACAGGTTTTCCCAGATGTTTCATAATCCACCTAAGGGCTGCTTTTCATATGCACGTTTACAATTCCCTGTACACCTTTTCCAAGCCCAGAGAAAGTCCAGACAAACTTCTGGCTCTCTGACAGTGCTTCTCTTCTGAAAACAGACACCTGAATAGACAGTTGAAAACCATCTGGTATCCTGCTAACTCCAAAACCTTTCTGATTTAATCTTTTTAAGAAAACCCAAATGAACACTGACAACATAAGACTCAATCCTTTTTAGCAATATTTTTCATCTGTCTGAAAACTCACTTAGATTTTTCAGGTATGGGAATCTATAAAATAAATTTTCAAATCTGTGTTGTTTCTTAAAGGCAGACTAAAATAAAAACCCAAGTAAGATTAGGAGGGCAAGGTATATGTACAGAATATTTCTTTGATATGAAAACAGCACATGACAATTTATTTAATTGTCAACAGCTATTTACTACTGGCTGTTCTATTCCTGATGTTTGACTGACAAGCTACACAACCAGTATCATGAACTACAAACTTTCCTTGCCTATGTTTCCTCCCCACCTTTATCACCTGACAATATCCAAAGCCTTCAGAATGTGAAGCTTACTACACTAAAAACCATTTTTATACATGCCTCAACACAGTCATTTCATTGCAGTTAGGCTGCTCCCCTGTGTGTGACCCCATTTTTCTCCTCAGCTCCCAAATGCCTGTGCTGCTGCCTCCTCTCCCTGTTTCCTGAAGCCAAGGCAGATGTGTCATGACTAATTCCCTAACACCAGAAGAGTCAGAACAAGAAGTTAAGTCAGCAGCACTGGATTTTTTTTTCTTTCTGTTGTGCAGGCAGAAATAGGTATAATAATATGCTTTTAAATGGTTATAAAGAGATCAATTTTATGCATAAACCTCTTTGAAACTATAACAAGAATGACACAAACAGGTTTAAATAGAATAGAATGCCAGATGACCTCAAGAAGAATTAGACTAAATTTCAACTGAAATTCTTGGAAACAAAAAAACCCAAACAGCTTCAACAGCGTTGAAATGTCTCATAATGTATTCCAGATCTTTCTGTAATCTTTGTTTTGGCAAAAACACCCCTTGAAATATTCTTGATAAGTTGAAAGGTTTTTGTCGTTATTTTTAATATTAAATATTTTGTCTCTGGATTTGCTACAAGGCTCTTGCAAGACTTCCTCCATGTGGTGTTTAGAATGAAGCTGGTTTGAAATCTGAAGTCTGGGTCTTCACTGCTCCTCTGCTCTGCAGGTCTGCTCCTACTGCATGGTGCTATTTGCTAATGGAGACACAGCCACTGGCTTCCCAGCAAGACATCAATTCAACCCCATCCTACAAAACAAAACCCAGCAATTTCATAACTTATTGTATTTGGCACACTTTTCTAGAACCAGCCAAGACACAGCTGAGTGTAGCAGGTCAGCTAAGACCAAGGTGCCTTGGAAGAAATTAATTGTCTACCTCTTCACATGGCCTCTCCCTCCATCACCATCACACCTACAACTGTTCCTCAAAATAAGCGTTACCAGTCTCTTTCCAAGGAGTTGCAGGACAACCTACTGATTACCGGGTCCATACATTGGCTTCATCCTACCAAGCTTATTTTGTTTCCATCAGGACACTGTCACTGAGGGGAAAAAACAAATTAAAAAAAAGAAACTTCAAGCTTAAGACTTTCATTATTCACCTAAGTGCTCAGACCTCCAGAATCCAAATATTGTTCTAATATCCCTAATCACTTCTGGAAGGTCCTAAGGCCACCAGCAGGGTGACACTTCACAGTCTGGATAGAAGCTGAGAAACCTGGAGACAAATGCTGTGCACAAGCAAGTTTCTGGAGATGGTGCTGGAAGCTCAAGGGTGTTTTCCTTTTAACTCCCAACCCAGACAGGGAGCCCTGCAGGCTTTGAAGGTACCATAACACACCCATCTCAGTAGGCAGCAAGAAGGCGACCCCATGCTTGACAGAGAGACCAGGAAGGTTTTCACTTGAAGCTTTGTAGTGCCCACAGGAGCATGACAGTGTTTGTCTCCTGCATGTCCTGGCATAGACACCGCCAGCCACGTGCAGCCCTTGCATCCACACAGGCACAAATGCCTTCCTTAGTGCCAATCCTCACCCAGAATGAGGAGCTGCTGGCTCCTGGTTAGTGCTGGCCTCTCCTGAGCATCAGTCCTCTCAGTGGCACAGCCCAGAAGCTGTGCAGCTCCACCACACCCACACAGCTGCCAAAGAAATGCATCAAATGATCTAATGCTTTGCACACAAGTGCATCTCGGGCAATGTTATCTCCCCAGGGCAGCTTGGAGCAAGAAACAGCTGAATTGCTTTCAGGGTCCTCCCACGACCTTCTATAGTCAAGCTGACACAAACCTGTGGTGAGTTCCTAGCATTTGGATAAAACTGGAGCTGGAACCTTCCAAGTCCTGAGCAGCACCTGGAGACTCCACAAGCACCTGGGAATTTGCAATTAAGTGTTCCAGCAGCTCCGCAGTCCAGAGAGGTACGAGTGACTATGAATCCTGATGAAAACAGATCCACACAGCAGGTCCAGCCCAGACACTCCTATTTCCACTGCACTCATCAGTGGACAGTGAATGACTCAAATCATCAGCACCACGTTTTTCTGTCAGGTTCCTATGAAAGGTCAACTTAAAACCAGCAACTTTTCAGCAGCATGTGGAGGCAGAGCTGCACAGATATCAGAGAAATAATTTCCTTGCTATCAGCTGGAGAATTCCCTCAAATGCCCTGCTCTACTTTTCCAGAGAGAAATATCCATCCAAGAGAAAACTGCCATGGCACATTGTCTTAATGGAACAATCAAAGACTTAAGAGCATTAAGTGTTTTGAGTTCAGTTTTTAATCTGTTTTGAATGTTCTTATTGATGTTCTTTACCAGATATTCAGGGACAGGGCCGCTCTCTGGTACTGAGAGACAGTTTTCAGTAACCACAAGGAATTTGCTGCAGTGACATTGAACTAACCCTCTTGTGGATAATTATGGAAGCATTCTCTTGCATCTTGGTTTCTTTTTGATCTCCCCAGAGAGTTGCTATCTCATGCCTGTGATGATATCCCAGGCACTGACTCTGTTAACATCTGCAAAGTCACAAATTCAGCCTTCTGGATTAATTGGGAGTTGACTTATCAGAGGGGAAAAAATAAAATTATGCAATGAGGGGAACAGCTCAGATGCCAAAGAAATAGTGTATTATTTTAAAATTGCGATGTAGAGCTCAAGGGAATAGAGCAGAAGGCATAAAGACTTATGTTTGTCATGTCCCCATGACAAACAATAACCTCACAAAAACTATTTAGATAATTTTATGCCAGCATTAGCCAAGAATGATTTAGCAGTTTGCTGCAGCTATTGGACTCTGCTTACAGCTGGGATCACAAGAAGTCAGCTTTCAAAGACACATCTGAGCCTCCTCTGCTGTGACAGAGGGGCTGTACTGCACTCATTTCTCAGAGTGCTTTTCAAACAGCAATGCTCCCCTTAATGCCCTGTGCTCCCACTCATATCTAGCTCTTTTTGATGATGTGCCCATCTGGGGCTTGTGCAGAAAATCTTACTGACACACAGACTCAATTATATCTCAATTAACAAATTGCATCTCAATTAACAAATTGTTTCCATGTGCTCATT
>PYHW01010297.1:2788340-2799882 GCA_013186435.1 Turdus rufiventris
CTCCTCTCAGGGGGTGACTGACTCCCAGACTCACCCCAGCTCATCCCTTCTGTGCATCCTGCAGCCTGCTGAGACCCCACACTGCTTCTTCTTTCTGATGAACAGGGGCTTCCAACCTCAAAGAGCCTGTTCTTCTCTGTCCTCTCTGATACCAATAATCAAAGACAAATTTGCCTCATTCTTCTTTTCATAAACCTTTTGAATGGTGTTTTCCAATGCAGGAATTCTGGGTACTTCCACCATCATCTTTAAATACCCAAAAGCAGGGAAAAAACACTCCTTGCAGTGACTTTCTGCAAGGAAAGTTTCTTACTAATGCACTGTCCTTTGTACATGACCTTCAGAATGATTTGATGCATTCAGAAAGTCCAGCGAGACATGGCAGAGGTATGTTTTAATCCCCATGAAGAAGTAGGCTCATTTTCTGCCTGAATTAAGCATTAA
The DNA here is from genome assembly GCA_013186435.1 of Turdus rufiventris. Classification (NCBI taxonomy): domain Eukaryota; kingdom Metazoa; phylum Chordata; class Aves; order Passeriformes; family Turdidae; genus Turdus; species Turdus rufiventris. The sequence continues at coordinate 2,788,785 of PYHW01010297.1, forward strand.
TTACAGCTTTTTTAAAACTTTCACCCATTACTGCTCTGTGGCCCTGGAAATACTATATATAGTGCCAAGGGAAAGCTGACTTTTTCAATGGAACACAGAGCTGTCCTGTACAGCAAAACAATGAAACATTAAAATCAGTATTCACTGGTATTTTGGGACTCTGTGTGATCCTTATTCCGCAAACTCAAAATAAAATGTGCTTTTAATAGCTACTCTTTCCAAAACCAGCAGAGGTAAACATCAATCCTTTCTGTTATCTGAGAGCTTGGACCTTAGCTTTCAGAAGATGAGCTGCTTAGTCTGATTCCTTGAAAATTGTGGCTGGTGTAGTCACACTCAAGCGGAAATAATAAAGAAGGACAGGCAGAAAAACATGGTTGGAAATTACAGTAATTTCACTATTATAAGCCGCATCTGATTATAAGCCGCACTTCCGGGTGTCGGCAATTTTTCATTCTTTGTCTATATATAAATTGTACTGGATTATAAACCGCACTTTCATTCCCAGCGAGGATCCATGTGCAACAAAGTTATGAATTAATAAAGGAATCGCGTGATCGTGGGGTTTACTGGCTCGGCTGGGGGCTGCTGACGGGGCTAGGTGGCCCAGCTCGGGGCTGCTGCTTGGTGGGGCTGCTTGGGGCCGCCCGGTGGCATTGCCACCACCGCTGCTGCTCAGCAGAGCCGCCCAGCCATCCACCACTGCCACCGAGCTCGCTCATCCCGGCCTGCCGCCTGCACTGCTGCCATCTGGCTCAGCCCAGCCTGGTGCTGCCCCATGGTGCTGGCGGGAGCCCGCTCTYCCTGCCGTGCAACAGAGAAACCAATTTGTAACAATTGCACAATCGCAGGTTTTACTGGCAGGTGCTCAATTCACAAACTCGGCTCGGCCCGCGGCTCGCACTCCTGGGTTGGGAAATTTCCAAACTTTGTTCATATATTGGCCGCTCCTGAGTATAAGCCGCACTTCCGGGCTGGAACCAAAACTTTAGTCAAAATGGTGCGGCTTATAATCATGAAATTACTGTACTTATATTGTTAAATTTCTGCATGGTATTTCTATGTCTTCTGAATACTTTGAAACTCTTACAACTGGAAGTCATGAAGACAGGCAAGTAGGTGAAGCAATGAAATCAGCTAGGACAAACCACAAATAACACAGAACTAAGTCCGGTATCTTTGGCACAGAACTTCACTGGACTTCATGCCAGGGAGACCTGAGAAGAAACATAACAAGATCACATACGTCCTTGGGTTTTAGTGGAAAAAGAATCTCAACAAAGCCCAGACAGAGCTTTTAGGAGATTAACTTTGGATTAAGAGAGTGTCCCTAAGACTGTCTGTTGTGTCTTTGGGACAGCAACAAAACAGGAACAGAACAGAGAATCATCTCCTGGATCTTTCCCTCAAATACATTCCAGACACAGGTCCCTGTGGACTACTGCCCACAAGAGCACTGCAGAAACATAAGACTAATAACATTACACCCTCCTGATTGCCCTGGCCCCCTGTGCTTTGTAACTCTAACAAAATCTACCAAATAAAATAAAATCTACCAAATTATGGCAGTTATGAAAGACCTATTCATAGCTGAGAACATTTGTCTTTAAGTTCTGTCTTTAATGTCATGACATCCTTTACACATTAACAATTTGCAAATATCAGTGAAAGTGACATTCAACTACATCCTCTCTTCAGAGTCTTGGAGTTCTCTCCAAAAAAACTGGAAAGAGAGAGGAAAACAGCAATGTTTGAATGTGTATTCTTTTTAAAGGTGCTCTCTGCTACAGCAGTTGTAGACTGAAGGAAATTATTTAAAACAGTAAGTGTTTCTTTTACACATTATTAGGGATTATGGCAAGAACTGTAACTAGGATGGGCTCTCTTTTGATTATATAAGCAGCCTTTTTAAACTTTAATATATGAATCACTGGTGCTCTCTCAGACCATGCCACAGCTGTAGGACAAATCCCTCTTAGACACTGTCAACTAGAAGCTTGGTAAGAAAATCAGAAGTTCAGAGCCATAGGAATATGTAGTGGATCTAAAATACTTTAAAATAAATAAATTCACACAACTCTAAAATACATAAAAGAAGATCTCTGTATTTTTTCTGTTAGCTGCTCCCACTGACCAACCTCACCTGCGCTCCTAAGGGGACAAGCATTGCAGCTGAGCAATGAACTAATGGCCACCTGACTATAAACAGAGGAGGTGACAAATTGCTCTGGAGCCAAACATGAGACTGAAATTATAGAAAATAGAGAAAAACAAACAGCCATTCCATAGACAGGGAAGCTCCCTCCAGTCCTTGGTACACAAAAGCTCAGGCCATTAGTAAAATTCCTGGAAATAAACCAGGAGGATTCAAACCAGATCAAGGACTTTCCATCCATCTAATATCAATTTACAGCAATCTTGGTACAGTTCAGCCATGCCTGGCAGGATTAGATGCTCCTCAAGGCTTCCAGCAGGGTCCAAGGTGTGTTGATTGGGTCTTTGAAAGAGCCTTCCTTCCCTTCTGCAACTCACACACAGACCCTTAAGGAAAACTAAAAACAAAACCAGTATCTTTTCAACTGTACATCCAAATATTTTCAGCTCAGATCTCCTTATAATTGTGTACTTTGTCAATGCAGTAACCCCAGTGAATCTTACTTCCAAATATTTGCCTAATCTGTTATCCTCTGCATCCTCCTAACTAATTATTTTACCAGTACTTTCCCTCTTACTTCATGATTGTCTCAATCACTTCATCCAAAGCCTTTTAAAAATTCAAATATACTCTATCTACTGGGTATCCACATGCACCTATTCAAAGAACCCCCAAAGTTTTACAAGAGCACACACATTTATCTGAGTGTTCACTAATATTAACTTCTACTATAGTCTCCAGCAAATCAGCTGGAAGAGATGTCAGCCTTACAGATACACTTGAGCTATTTTTAATTTGGACTGCTTTTAAACACTGATCCCATTTCTAACACCTTCAAGTCTTCAAGTACCAAGGCAGTTTTCAGTGAGGAAGTACATACACAACTCTTGTTTTGTGGGTGAGCCCAGTTCTGCCTATAAATGCACATCCATCCTGTATCTGTACCATAAATTCACTTCAAATTATCTCAGTCTCAGCCTGATGAGCCTCCCCATGGGCACAGGGGATGATCTGAGTGTCTTCCACATTGCACAAAGATGCCAATCATTCATACAGCCTCCTTTTTATACCTGTTTTTTATAGCTGGCCATCAACTAACCATAAACACACAGCAGGTGGATGTGGGTGTTTTCTGCTTCTTTTTGGCTTATGTGGTTGCTGGATAGAGGCTGTAGCACTAGGCTTTCACCCCTCTGATTAGATGTTTTGAAAACTTTTTCTACTTGCCACATAGATAAAATATTTAATCAGCCAGAGTTTAATATAGATTCGATTTCCTTTGGAAACAGCTCTAGCTTTTGGTTGGGTGTTTCTCTGTTTCCCTTAATCTCCTTTTTCTCCGTCCTTTAGTGATGTCAACTTCCTGTTACCTTTTCCTAAGGCTTGACAGATGCTCCTGGAACTTTGTCCAGTATGATACCCTTAGGAGAGTCCATTATTTTGAGTAGCTTATCCAGATGAATTTTCTAAGATGCTTCTTGAGAATGCCACCTAAATTTCTTTTCAACACAATCAAACTGCCAAGGTTTTCCCTCAACTCTTAGTACAGCCTGTATCAATTTAAAATGCTATAGCTACAACAATCTTGACCAAAATAATGAAATACAATGAGAGTACAGATAGCTGAAATATGTTGGAGGGTTTTTTTTAATATCTTCAACTATTTTGCTATCTGTGCAAGTTCTAGTTCCTACAACTTTTTACCCTTCATTAACTTCATTTAAAGGAGACACAGTGTAAAAGAAGTAAAAATCAATTTTTTTTTTCTAAGGTAGAAAGAAAGAAGTGCTATTTGCTAGGATAGAATGATACTTTTGAAAGCCATTGAGTACTTTAGAGCCCTCAATGCACTGCCTGAAGAAAGTGGAGCAGAACATTCAATTCCCTATTTCTCTTAGTTTCCAAATTCCAGTGAAGGTTCAGTGGCATTCAGAGATATTTATGTTATTTAGGAGCAACTTGATAATTGTGGTTGTTTCCCTTATCACACATGCAAAGATGCTATGGCTCTTTTTTTATGTAATATGCCATAACTCAGATGTGTCCCTACCTTCTCACAATCTGAAATACCAAGCAAAAATACCTTTTTTCCTTTTGCTCTCTACCTCAGGAAATGGTCAGTCCCAATGAATTGTCAGAACTGGATGGAGCTTGACTCCAGAAGACAGCATTGGCAATTCTTTCAGATTCAGCAGCATAAAAATAAGCTCATTTTCTTTAATGCTCAGGGCATTAAATCCTGAATTACAGTAGAAATTCTATCAATCACATTAATACTAAATAAGTTCTACATGCTTTACGTGATGACAATAAACACCAAAGATACCATCACAGATTAAGCCACTATTTTAAAGTATTATTTACCAATCAAACATGAACAAAAGGTGCCATTAGTGCCTTGGCTCCCTGAAGAAGCAGTAACATATTATCCAAAAAAATCCAGGCTAAGGGTATTTTTCAGGGACGAGGGAGGTCTGGTCTGGTGTCTACAGCACAAGTTAGACACAGGAAAACAGAACATCTTTAAGGATACCAGTTAGAGAAGGCCAAAGTATTTTTCAACAAGTATTTTTCAAACAAGTCCAAGTTGTAGGTTTGAAAGCAGCAATAAATGTCAGCAGCTCCAAAGAACCTGAGGCTGGCCATGAATCACTGGAACAACCACAGCCATAAACTCCCCCTTGAGGAATCAGTCACACTTCCAGAAGACTTACAGACACTGGAATGATCATTCAGGGGTGATGTCTGACCAACCTTTATATCCCCAGCAGCTCAGCACACATATTCCTAAAGCAGCAACTCAAACAGCACAAGTGGTGAAATCCAGCTCCAAGTTTTCATAAACTAGGGCCAGAATAATTTGTAATGTGCAACAATGGGAAGCTCTTGCTGGGATTTTTATCTGCAGGCTTTACCCAGATAAGAACTTGGAAAACAAATACAGTTTTTAACAAGCAACATATCTCTATCTGAATTTGTCTCAGGGTCAGAATTTCCCTTCCTTAATCTGCTACTCCAGCAAGTCACAGCACCCAGTGCTGCTCTGCTTCACCAAACTAGGCAGTAACCTTACACACTCCAGTAAATCCAGCACTTTGCTTGGAATATCAAGCCCTCTTTAGGCTGGTCTTACTTGTTCTAAAAACCAGACCATTTTTTCTACTTTCCCCCCACATCTGCATTTTTATGTTGAAAATTACCAATCTAAGAAGTGCTAAGAAGTCCTGCCAAATATGACAAATCTTCAAATATACTTTGACATGGAATAAAAATACAATCATAAAGAACCTGTCTGGAGTCTTTAAATTGACACAATTCCCCTGGTATCAGTGGATTTTACACCAACTTTCATTAAATTAGGATATAGCTCAGTCTTGATGATATCATATGCCACACATTTAAAGTTTCAGGGACCACCAGCACACTGTGATCATACAAGCAAAGACAATGACATCATCTGGATGCACAAGGCTAGGGAGATGATTCATTCAGCATAATCATTTGCATTCCTGAACCAAGTTTAATGTAGCAGGAAAAATGAGGGATGGCAGTAACTATGCTGGAGTATGAAGTGAGAAAAATAAACAGAGCACCAGTGGTCTGGCATAAACAGTCCTGTGTGCTGTGTTCCAGAAGCCATTCCCAGTTCCATTTCCAGCTTAATAGGCCTAGGAGCGTGTAGCGCAAAGCAAAACAATTTGCACAAGAGCATGCTAGTGTGCCTAGGGAATTTCCTTTCCTAAAGCCAGTCTGCAAAAGCACTTCAGCCAATACACACCATCTCCTTCCTGCCTTGTTTTTCCCAGTGCCAGCTCTGCATTCCTAAGAGCTGGAGCACCAGGTACACGTGGGGCAGAGGATAACCTAGTTCAGCTGCATAAACCAGCCTCCCCAGGTCCCCTGGGCAAACGCAGCAGTTGGATCTTTTACAGTACAATTTAACTCCAATTGTTTGGGAGCAGCTCGTTTGCATGTAGCAACACTTCCAGATTTCCCCAACAGTCAGGGAACAAAGGATCACCTGGGTTTAGGGTTTCTGCTAGGGCTGGGTCAGGGACAGATATTCTGGCAGAGCTGAGATGCCACAGGGGAACCCAAAGAGGAACAGAGAAGAGGCAAAAAGCTCTGGAAATCCTGCAGCGTCAGCACTGTAAAAGATGCTGATCTCAAAAAGTTCATTATAAGCTTCCAGCAGCCCTGAAACACTTCGTAATGTCTTATAACTACCAAAAAATCTGGGATAAAAAAATCAAATGCTAGACTGGCAGATGATGGAAAAATTGAAAATAAAATGAGCGGAAAAAATCAGGGATAACACCAGTGTCTTCTTGCCTCTAAACTCTGATGATACTTGCTATATAAAAAGCTCACAGATTGTCTTAAGCAGCTATCTGTGGCTATGCTGCAAAATCTATGAGTAGATTCACAATTCACACTCTTGACAAGGAGAAAGACTTCTTGCTCAGCCCAGATGCAGAGAGCATTTTTTTATTTTCAAAGTCAGATGTACAGACACACTGAGTGCATCCACACCATCTTCACTCCAAACTTTGTTCTAAAAATTCTTCCTGAGAGAGTAGCAAGAACTTGTGCAAGTGCCCATTTTCAGGACAAGGGTTTTGTACAGCCTTCCTGTATAACAGGACAGAGTGCTGCGATACTGCTGAGAAACTGATTGTCCCCTTTCCATTCAAAAGGATCTCAAAGCCAGCAGAAGAGCTGGATTCCAAATTGCTCCAGATACTGCCTGCAGGAAAAAAACCAGGGTGAGGTGATCCCAGGCTGAGGACAGGGCAGAACAGGGCTGTACCTAGCTGTCAGCTCGGGGAGAAAGGACCCAAGGAAGGACAGTAACTCAGTGCCTCCCTTTGAAGGACCACAGCAATATATTCCTCACGCTCACAGGAGGAGATGGAGTATTGCATAATACTCTTTACAGTACAATCTGTGCACTGTCTACAGTTTTTTACTTTATTTTTACATTTATGCTGACTACAGTGCTATAGGCTTTCACATGCTTTCAACTTCCATATGCGTACAAGTTCCCACTAAAAATATCCTGCTTGTCATCCTCCTGAATTCTATTTCCCTTGGGAAAGCTCCTGCAAGATTCAAGTAGCCACCTTCTGAATTAATCTCCTGAATTGGGGAAAAAAGCCCTCAATTTTTTTCTGCAACATTCTGACACTTAAAAACATGTTACATTTTTGGATACAATTAGCAGCCCATTCCCTCCACATAAAAACCTCATAAAAAAAAACTTCATTGCCATGTTTGAAAACCAATGATGATAAAGAAAAAAATTCTAGGATCATAATATTCAAATGCACATTTTAAAACGTTATGTTGCCAGTTCAGCGTTTCTAAATACACAACAATATTTTAAATAAAGCTCCCAATTAGCTTAAAAAGCTATTTGTAATAAAGAGCTCCCTATTTACATTTCTTTACTATTATCCCTTAGCAGTCACAGCTAAGACATAACTTTACAAGAAACCCAGTATGTAAGAATAGTTCATTACAACCATAATGAAAGAAGTTACTTCCTCATTTTCCTTTCTCAAATCCTCATATTTCAGTGCCATAAAAATTTTAAGCATCTGCACTGCTCTTTGCAAGTTTGTTGAAGGATTAGTGAAGTGCACATCAGCTAAAAAATACATGAAAGCTGAAGAGAGAATTTTGCTAAGGGTTTTTCACCTAGGAGAATTCTCCATGTGACCTGCATGTCAGGAATTGGCTACGGAAGTAAATAAAACCTCTCCAATCAATTTTTCCATTCTCAAAGTTTCTTGAAACTGTTATAATTCTTTAATTGCAACTAAAACAAGATGTAGAGATTCAGGTCCTACTTTTTATTCATTCTGGGGCAGTTGAGCCATATTGTTCTCTGCCCTGTTGAATTGTACATCCTGACAGCTTGGTTTGCCCCATCCTGCTTTATCTTTCAGCAATACCATTCGGTTCTCTCTCAGCACAACAGCTTTCGGCAGGTTTCTGTTTCCTTTTCCAACAAACCAGCTATTGTGGAAAAAGGATGAAGCCAAGATGAAGAATTCCAATGGATCAACTTTAACCTACAAAATTGCCCCTCGTACCTTGAAAACCTTTACAAGATATGTCCTTTCATCATTTACTCTTTCAAATCTGGAACTGGAAAAGCTTCATTGCCAGAAGCAAAACGCCCCCCACAGAAAAAAATAATAATAATAAAAAAGGAGATAGAAAGTAGAAATTAGGTATTAAGGTGGCATATTTATAATTTAATTAACTAATTCTGTAGAAGTTCTTGCCTGTAGTATATTCCAGACCTGATGGCAGAAAACTGCCATGAAAAACTGATAAAACAAGCTTCCTAAAAAAGAGAGTGGCTGAACTTAATAGGAAAGCAGTCTGTGCCATTCACTGATACCCAAATAAACCAGCCAGAACTAATTTCAGTTATTTAACTTTTCACCAAAAACTTCATCCCAGAGAGGGTTCTTATCACGTTCTCCAATAAAAAAATAAAAAAACTTGCTGACCTGGGATCTGACACACTTATTTTTGTGTTCATACTTGGACCATTTTTATATTTGGACTTTCATGGTTATTACCATGGTTATTCATGGTTCTCACCATTGCAGACCATTTAGAAAAAGTAATATTTTCAATTAAAAAAATACTAACCTGTGAAGAACCTGTAAACTGCTTTTGAAAATACAAAAATTGTAAATTTTATTTTTCAATTAATACATTATTCTTCTGAGTAATGAACCCCAGAACTCAAAACACCTTTAAAAGGGAATTTTACTGTATTAATCCTGTGGCTTGGGCAAATAACACCCACATCTGTGATGATCGGTGTATAAACAGGGAATGTTAATGAGCAAACAGTCCTGGTAACCCTTGAACTGCTGAACCCAGATGGCAGCCCACCAGTGCTGACTCTGACAGAGCACACACAGCCAGATATATCCTCCCAAGTATATTGTATCTTCAATGAGACTGAGTGAAAAAACCCTGCATAAACTCCATGTCTCATCAGCTCAACTGGAGATCCAAAAAAGCACTAATGAGAGTAAGGGAAAACAGTCAGAAGCAGTCATTAAAATGCAAGTAGAAATAAACAGCTCGGAGATGGCGAAACATGGAAAATGCCAATGTAGTCTAGAAACAGATGCCATCAAAGAAAAGCAACTTCTTTCAAATAAGAAAGTCTGATCCCATTCTGACAGAACCCCAATAGAAAGTCCTGTTGATGTCAGCCTACAGAGGAACACATAGCACAAATCAAATAAGGTAAGAATTTTATGGAAGGGAAGTTGTTATTTGATGACAAACGACTTACAATCCAGCTGCATCGTTATCATAGAAAGAAACTCACTGGAATTAAGTTATCTAAATCTAACAAAGATTAATTCAGCATTGCCCTGATATAGATCCCGGATGCACTTCTGAGATGATATATATCACCTTAGCCTGAGGGATTGCCTTTATCCTTGTAAATTCAAGGGATGACAGATGGGTCTATTAGGCACCAGCAGTGCACCCTGAACATGTTATGACAAGTAATCTGCCTGCAAGCAAGGAATAATCCCTTCTCTAATGCCAGGATCTTAGACTGAACGTGCTGCTTAGACAACAAAATCATTGATAACAAAGACATCTGCTTTGTTTCTGCAAGTGCAAACACTGACCACATCCAAACCCCTGTGCTGTGTCTGAAGTGCTAAGACTGCATCCCCTGTTGAAAGATGGTGATCACTGGGTATGGTTACACACCTGATTTGGGACTAGGGAAGAGTCCGTGGCACAGGAACAAGGGATGGAACTTGCTGCTTGGGCAATGCTGCTGATGTCATGTCTGACTCCAGCAGAGTCACTCCAGGACTTTCCTTGATTAGGTCACAATTACTGCACCAGCAGCATTTTGAAACATGAAGTGTCAGGGGAAGGAGTAAAGGAAAGGAAGAGGGAATTTTTCAAACCTTTTGGAGTCAACAACAGTCCATCAGCCTCAGCTAAACCCTGTGCAAGAAACTAACCACAATCCCTAAAGAATGACCACTCAAAAAACTTCCTTGGCCTTTAAATGCTGAGGCCTGTAAATAAATAATGAAAGGAAGTGTGGAGATGTCTTATCATGCAGGAAGAAACTGGAATGATGAAAGCAATTTCCCCACAGTTCAGGGAAAACACTGTAGCTGCAATTGTGGATAAAAACAAAGCCTCATCAGCATAGCCTAAAAGTGTGCTTGTATAACACAAAGTGCAGGAAGCCAAAGACCAGGTATAAGAATGTCTGACCAATTTTTAATTCTCTAAGGCAATGTCTTGCCTAGAAATGGCCCAACCTCTTGCCTTTTGATAGTTAACACTTTTCTTGAGCTGTTTAACTTCCTTCACTCTGAAACAAAAAAGAAAATGGCACCGTGCAAAATCATCTTTACCTTGGAGTACTTTGAGGAGGTTAGGAAATGAGGTGGCTGCATGGACTTAAATCAGTCAGCAGATGCCAACTATTCACTCTGTTTATCATGCCTTCGTTGCAAAGCTGGGATTGCAAGATAATAACAAAAAGCAGAGACAAAAACAATGCAAAGGCTATACAGATTGCCCAGGAACAGGCTGAGATTAAAGCCATGCTTTGAGAGGTGCAGCCTAAAAACAGAGGGAGAAAATTCCCAATAAAACATTTAAAGATAATTATGTGGAAAGAAATATTTAAAGATAGTGATGTGCAAACCACAAGGGAGTCACAGATTGAGTTCATTTTATGAGAGGGCGAGAAAGACAAAGATAACCTAAAGTGTCACCGTCGGCCATTTTATATAGAAATATATAAATCTTTAATAATATAAGAACCAATATATATTATAATATGCATTATTATAAATATAGTATTATAATTATATAAATATAACATCATAATTACATTGTATTATATAATTTAATTATTAT
>PYHW01010297.1:2800874-2821005 GCA_013186435.1 Turdus rufiventris
CCCTGTGCTGTCACTGGGAAGGAGAGAGGGGTTGGAGGAAGAAAAGGTGTTTTAAGGGCTTATTTTATTTCTCATTATCCTCCTCAGATTTTGTTAGTAATAAACTCACTTTGTATCTCTAAACAAAGCCTGTTTTTCTCCCAGTCCTTATCTCAACTCATGAACCCTTCATTAAATTTTTCTCTACTCTGCCCAGCTGTGGCAGGTGACGGTGAGGGAGTAGCTTTTGTGAGTGCCTGGTGTATGGCCAGTGTGTAACCTTGATACAAATTACCTATTCTGGACAGCATTTCTCCATATATCCTTCCCTCTTAATCTCCTATTGCCCTTCTTCCTCACTTCACAACAGTCACATGAATTCTCAGAAGTCACCACAAGACCATTTTCCAAGACTTCCTTTTTTATTTTTTGACATCCTCCACAGCAGAGTAATGCACAGGTGGCTTTTACCACAAAAATAATACACAGAAACATGCACAGTGTTTGCATGGAGTGATTTTGCTGCCTGGCTGGAGGCAAGACCCCAAGGAACAGCAAGGACCTGCCCTGTTCCATGTGAAGCCAAGAGCATTTCTACCTTTGCTACCAGGAAGCAATGCCTGACAGGAATTAAAACCTGCTGTTGTAACTGAGTCCAAACTCAGTGAGGAAAGCTTTAATCATCTTTGGGATTTCAAACCACAGCTAACACTCTCAGATCTCTTGAGCACTCATTTATTGAACGTCTTTCATTTAATTTGTACCAAGACGAAGTGAGTGCAGAGCAGCATGTAAAGGCCAAGCAGTTCTAAGGCTTTTCACCTTCATCATTGAAATGTCACATAAAATATTTCTTTCCTAGAGCTAGATCTACACCAGAAGCAAGGCAGACACACAATCTCTTTCTTTGTGACTCTGCTAAATGTACCAGACTTTTTACTCTGACCTAGGACTGGGGGAAGAAAGGACTGCTTCTAACAGAGGAGAAAATAAACAAGGACCTTGAGCCCTGTTTCAGTCCTGGAGTACACTGAATCATGAATTCTTTTTTTGTGAATGAGAGAACATTTTTGGTTATCTGGAGAGAAAGCTCTTGATATTGAAAACATTTTTTTCTGATCCATTTTTAGCTGGCATAGCTGTTGTGTAATTCAGGGATCAATTTCCTCCTTTTGCTGATTTTAAAAGAGCTTTACTGTAAGCTCTCCCCCTCATTCCATGCCAGGGAACTCTTAGAACAATCATCCAAACTTTTGCAGTGCTGAGGCAAACAGGCTGACTTTACTGAAAAACTTAACCTCTCTGTGGAGCCTTCAAAATTGTGGACTATAATGTTCTCTCCAGATATCACAGTTTGGCCTAATCCACCTTCACTCCCTGAACAACTTCTATCATTCTCTGAAAAACTTGAAATTCCCTGCACCTGTGGGGCTTTTTCCTCACAAATCATGGCTGATTTCTCACTTTTAAATGTATTTCAGAGGTGATTCTTTTTAAAATCCAGGGGTTGCGACATTAAGAGACACTGATGCTGGCAGCTCCACAAGAACAACCCTCCCAGGTTTGATGGGTGACTGCAAGGACATGAAGAAAGGATGTCTCTCTAAAAGGGGTTACAATTCACAGTGGGAAGCTAAACAGAAGCAGTTGGAGTGATTTTCAGAATTGCTAGAGGCTCTGACTCACATTCATTGTAAGATGATTTAAAATATAATGTAACCTGTTCTCCCAAGTGTTTGTTCTCACCTCCTGCGAGGGGTTACTAACTCCAAGGAAAATCAGGAAAATGAAACTTGTGAAGGCTGGCTCCAATCAAAGCTCTGAAACTGTGCTAAAGCCACACTTGGAGATTAATTGAGCTATGGAACATGCACCAAACTTCACAAACTCCATCTCAAATCACAAGCAAGCAGCTAGGAATGATGCACTTAAATCCATGTACAGCATTGGGTAAATAAATACACATATAAGGCATAAGGCCCTAGTGTGTCTATAGAAAGGGGCCAGAAATTCAAAGTTTACCTGAAGAATAACCATTTTATGAGATTTCACCAACTGAAAAAATAGTGTTAGTGCAAACTAGTGCAAAAATACATTTTCTGAGAAAATGATTAATCACCCCTAAATTGATTATCTTTTAATCAGAATTTTTTTAAACATCCAAAGTTAAAGATTACTCATTAACTCAATTTTAAATTGTTAAAATGGTAAATAAACCGGAAAAAAATATTTTCTTATTTCAGAGCAGAACTGAAATAACCAGCTGGTGGAGATTAGGGTCTCCTAATGTCCTGCAGGGAGGATATAAATTCCTGTTTCACTTCTGCTGGAACAGGGTGAAAGAGTAGGTAGGCACTGCTGCCGCACGTGACCGGTCTGTCTGTCCAGCTCAGCTACCAATTCTTGGGCTTCCCATATTTGCTCTGTCTGAGCCTAAAATTGCCAAGTGCTACTTTCAGTTCTCAGTGCTCCACTAAAAGATTTGTACTTTTCCCCTCACATTGTGACCAGGTAAAACTGTTATCACTAGAAATGAAGCTGTGAAACTGCACCCATGCTGGACATTTGCATCCAAGGAAAACTAAAGGAGCTTTTCCTCATGCTCAAACTACTCCAAGTATCCCCTGCCAAAAGCAAAATGAAGCATTAGGAAATTAAAAATGGAATAATAAGAGTCCATTTTTTTATAATATGCTGCTGCTGCTGCTACACACATTACTGACTGATTCCTAGAGAAAGGAATGCTAGTGTTTTGGGGGCCAAAAGCACATTGCTGGTTTACAGGTAGTCATCATAAAGTCAGGTAGTAAATTACAAGGCAGCCTACCCTGCTATCCACCATAAAAATAATCACACTCTAAAGAAATTATGTGAATTTAAAGGCATAGGCATTGGAAAATATATAGCAATTGAGAGTGAGAGGCTTTTGGAAACACTAAGGTTTCTATCAATGTTAACCATTGTCAGAAGGGCTGTCTTAGTCATTCTGTAGTTCGTCACTGAATTAAAATAAGAATTTACAATTTCAGCTAATAATCAGTAGCTTCTGGTTCCTAATAAGTGGAGTTTTCCTACAAAACAAACCCAAATTCTGCTTTTAATTACATAATTGCAAATCCAGAGTAACTGATCTGGGAGATAGAACATTGCAATGACAATAAAAGGTTATTAAGAGTTTGATTCCGAGTTTTCTGCTTGCTGACCTTAAGTGATGGGAATTAGGCAATATTTTTCATGGGCCCTTCCATTCCAAATGTTGAGATGCATATAGAGTTAGCAAAGATGTTTTCTGAAGTGCAATACAGTAGATGCAAACATTATTCACCAGGTAAAGCAGCTTCTCCTGTCTTTGAGAGACTGTCAAGGATTGGTTTTGGAAGAGGGCTAAGACAGTTCAAACTACTCCTTTTAAAACATTTGGCCAAAAGCACAATTAATGCTGGAGTATAGGTTTTTTGTAATAAAAATTTTCCCAAGATCTAGGAAAAGATACTTATTTCTCTGAAAAATACTCAGGAATTATTGACCTATTGACCTGTGTTTTTAAGTACAGGCTTGTTTATGTAATAGATTTCTGTAATAATTTGTATTTGGCTGTGTTTGACTGTGGACAGCTGGAAAGTAGACACAAGTACAAATAATTTAAATGTTAAAGGAAATGGGGAATCTATCTCTAATTAAGGGCTATGCTATGAAATGGGCTTATGAATTGCTAGTTTAAATAACCAGGCGTAGTTCTGCGCTACCTCTGTCAGAAATGAAGGATATAGTAAAAAATACAAGTACCTCACATGTGACCTAAATCTGGTCCTCCAGAAGTGCTGCACACACCTGAGTCTTGTGTAAAGGCAAAGGCAGCTCCCAACACTAACACTCACTGATTCAAAACAAAGCTTATCTTTTATAGGGCGCTCTGCCCAATTCAGATATCATTAAGTTCTGCTGCAGCAGCACAAAGGCACAAACATAAACTTTGGCATTTGAGAGAAAGAGAGCAATTGCAGGAACTGTTCAGATGGTGAGAATTAGTGCTGCTCCCTTGGCTTCCCTAGAATTATATGGATATAATACACCAGCTGAGGATGTTATCTATTATCTGTAACTCCAGCTGTGCATGCATGGTTAACCAGACAGATCTTTAAGTCAAGGTTGGTTTATATGACATGAAGCATGCTGCTTGATATAATTTATCAAGAAGAGACTCATAGATAATTTCTGCATCAACTCACAACTCAGTGCTAAGTGAATATGAAAGAGCAAATAAACCAAGATCAGAGTTATTAGGAGGGCTACTAAATGATCCAAAGCCCACTGAGTGGTCCATGAGCACATGAAATAGTCATTGAAATTATTTAAGTGTTGAAATGACCCATGCTGTGCAATTTGAAAGCAGTTTCTTATGAGCACTGAACACTCCATATTCAAGCTGTTCTCATTCAAAGTCCACAGCTGCTGCAAGATGGGAGATAGTTGATTAATTCCTACCTTATAAACAGTTTACTCTTAAAATTCTTTATTCAGTAACCCTTTTTTCCCCCCCTCTCCTTAACTTGTCCTAGAATTCAGGGCAAATTTACAGCAAATATTTTAAAAAGAATTCTCCTCTCTTGTGAGCAAGTGTACAGATGGAGGGAAAATCCAGGTTTGAACCAATTTCTCTCACCAAGTTAAACGATATGCATGGAAAACCAGTGCCAACATATGCCTGCCTCTATTAGTGAGCCACCCTTCTGAAAGATGTCCCTTTATCATGTCCTAGGATGTTCTCTATCTTGAGGCTGCTGCTCTCAGAGCTGCCTGAACAGCTTGCATTCACTGATCACAGTCTATGCATGCAACCCCTGTGTCACTTTACATGGCTCGAAACTCCTGGCAACTGCACTAAAAGAAATGGCAAAGTACCTTATGAGCAATTCACAGATGAGTCCTACAGCCAGGAGGCTGCAGTAGAATGTTCATGTCTGGTCTGTCTGCAGTAGAGGGAGCCTGTGCCTTCCTAAGGGCACACATTATCCCCATATCAGTCCCATGCATCATCCTGGCCAGCTGTCCAGCAGCACTGACATAGTTTGGCTTCCCTCCACGCATATCTGGTGTTACATCTTCAGTGAGGAAAGGGGAAAACACAGTGCAAGAAAGAGGAGAAGCAGATCTAGGGTTTAAATCTTTGTTGTCTGCCAACAGCCTCATTCCCCATCCCTAAGCTCTTCCTGCACCTTCTCTGTGCCTGCCAGCCCACACCATTCCTTCCTGGTTTCAGCAGCAGCAATTTTCACTCTGTTGGGCTGGGGAGGAGTCATTTGGCTACTCAGACTTTGCTGATGGACCAGCTATCCCCCATCTCCTCCACTGAAAGTGAGACTGGACAGGTTTCCAAAGCTGGATTCAGCCCCCATGCACACCCTCAGTTAGACAATGTTACTTTACACTGAAAGCCAGAATAAATGGTTGAATAAGGCATAAACCAGAAAATGGGAATTAGAATACCTAATATTAGGAACTTCATCCTGTTTACAAAAGCAAAACTAGTCACACTTCAGTTCTAAGCAGAAGATATTAGGTTATTTGAGTTCTAACAAAGGTCATCAGAAACTCCACAGCTACTCTAAAAACCAATCCCCTTCTTTGACAGTAACATTACAGCTAATTTCTCAAACAAATATCTAAAACAAAAGATCTTTCCTGACATCTGAAAGTTAGCATACAGTATAGACCTTGCTTCTCAGTTTCTGGAATGTTGCTGCCACTATGAGCACTGAGTGTCCTTCAGGAAAAAAGAAGCCTTTATGAATAGTGCAAGACAAGTAAAATTAGTATGGAAAATTCTGATTCAGGGCTTCAGCTCTCATACCTCTGTTAACTAAACATTTCCAGCAGAGCCTCAGTAGAGACAACTGAAGAAAATAAAACACAATTTGGAAGCTTCTCAAGCATGAATTCCCTTCATGTGAAGAAGGAATCAGTTCCGTAAAAGGCAGTTCACTCTATAGGACAAAATTTTCCTTTGCAGCTGCTAAGCACACACAGGGGATAAAAAATTCATTGATATCCAACACCCACTTTATTCCAAGTAAATAATTTAAAATAATTAATCACCACCACTATTAATTTATGATTTTTTTTTCACTTGGGATTCCAGGACAGTTGCTAATGGTGGTTATTTAAGGTTTCATGTCACAGAGACCTATTTTCATGCAAGGTTGCAAAGGACAAAATGAGAAGAAGGGCAAACAGTGCTGCGGAACTCAGCTGACCCAGCAACATCCGGGAACACTGACAAAAATAAAAGGAGGATGTTGAAGGTCCTTCTCTGCTGTGGCTCCTCAGTAATTGTGGAAAACTAACAGAAAGAGACACATCCCTGATGGGTATCATTAGCTCCAAGCGAAGTAGGATGCTTTAAGGCCCTGTCACTCCATGCCAGAGGAAAATTTATTGGACAGTAAGCTTGTCACCTGATGTGCACTTCTGCATCTGAAGAAGAAGCATCAGAGATGAGAGCCGAGCACTGCAATAACCTGACAGTGTGTGAACAGCAATTAGCAACTCTGTGGACAGAAACAGATTTTCTGGCAGGTCTCATTAATGTCTTCATGCAGATTTAATACTCATGAAATAAACGGTGTGAGTGGCCAAGAACATTAAGTCTTCTTCACAGAAGATACATCAGCAAACACCTGTGATCCAAGTCTGGGCAAAGAACCAGGGATATGTTTCTCTGGGCTTCACTGACTCACTGCTGGAGTGTGATGGCTCCCTTGTGTTTCTGCTATCCTGTCTGAAAATGAGGGACAGGGGTTTTTGTCCACCTTCCTAAATGCATATCTGCACAAGTCTGTAAACAGCAGCTTGACTTAAAACTTACCAAAAAATGCACTTTATAAAGTGGAAGGGAGATAAAATATTTTAAATCATGCCACACAAATCTTTTTGTTCCTGCTCTCCACTACAGAACCAGCAGTCAGGAGCTGTTCCCAAAGGCAACTCAAATCTCACTGCTTGCTGTCAAACATGTCTTCATCCCAAAAGCCACACAGCTTTTCTGAAGATTCCTTCCTGCCTGACACAGAAGGATGAGATTCAGTCATCATTCCCTGGGAAGATGACTGGGATAAGACTGGAATGGACTCCAGCCAGGAGACAACCTGTGAAGGAACCGTATTTCTGAACTGCTTCTCATTTTCCTTAGTGGTATCCAGGCCCCTTCGTGCCAATACGAGCACCTGGATTTATTGTTGTTCTACCTCCACACATTTGTTGGCCCATGCCATGCATTGGATCCCACAGGTGGATGACCTCAAAACAGAAAACAACTAGGACTCCTGGGATGTCCATCTGTTTGGCACATCCAGCTGGGCCACCCCAGAGTAAACTGACCTTACCTAATCCTTTTAGGGTTGATGGGAAGAGCCTGAGCAGATGAGAAGCTGCCCATCTCCTTGGAATGAACCATTTAGAGAAAAATGATCTTTGCTGGCTAACACAGCAGTGCTTTACATCCATGAAAGCACTTGGATCTATACATGCAGCATGATCATATTCTGGTCAGCACAGAAGCTCCACCTTTGACTCAGATTTACAAGGTTTTCCCCTGGCTATTCATCCTTCCTATCTCCCACAAACAACAGGAGCGTACAACAAACCTGGCGCTGATGCCAGGACTTCACCATATTTAACTGGCAACCTCTGATATGTATCTGAGTACAGTAATTTCACGATTATAAGCCACACCTGATTACAAGCTGCACTTCCAGGTGTCGGCAACGTTTCGTTCTTTGTCCATATCTAAGCCGCACCGGATTGTAAACCGCACATTCATTCACAGCAAGGATCCATGTCCAACAAAGTAATGGATTAGTAAAGGAATCGTGTGATCACGGGGTTTGCTGGCTCGGCTCAGGGCTGCAGATGAGGCCGAGGGGCTCAGCTAGGCACTGCCACTTGGCAGGGCCACTCGGGGCTGGCCCAGCAGTGCTGCCGCCGCCGGGCTCGCTCGCCTCTGCCCGGCACGAGCCTGCTTCCCCCACTGTGCAACAGAGAAACCAATTTGTAACAATCACACAATCACGGGTTTTACTGGCAAGTACTCCATTTGCGAGCTCGGCTTGGCCCACGCCTCCCACTCCTGGGTTGGGAAATTTCCAAAATTTCCTCATATATTGGCCGTTCCTGATTGTAAGCCTCATTTCTGGGTTGGAACCAAAATTTTAGTCAAAATGGTGCAGCTTATAATCGTGAAATTACTGTAAATTTGTATCTTGTGTTACAAAGCCCCGGTCTCACAAAATTGATCACTGAAACTGCTATAGAAGAATGGTGTGTTTGGATACAGGGCTTCTTTAAAGTTTGTTTTATAAACCAATTGCTGTCTTAAAAAATGAAGCTTAACTCTTATTGTTTTCTTCCCATTGCTACTGCTCAACAAGCCCACTGTTAGGATACACATCTGTCTACTTCTTGGATTACCTTATTCCCCATTATTAGTTTGGCATGACCATAATGGAAGGCAGGACAGATTGGTCAGAAATATCTGAAAAGCAACTCTTTATCAGATCAAGAGCAAGTTGAATTAATCTAATTAATTTAAGAACCACACCCTTTTACCTCGTAGGGTGTAAGTAGATCTTTTCAGTTACTGAGCTGACTTTCATAAAAACAAAATATAACTAAGTAATGTTTCTTCATTTTATCTGATTACTCTATTTTGTCTTTTATTCTTTTTTAAAGTCTTTACTCTTGTAATTGGGAGTGAGTACTGCCATGAGTATGTGTACAAAACCGGATTTCAAGTTTTTCCTAAAAATCTCTAATGGAATACATAGGCTGCCAGGACTAGGTGGCCGTGCTTGAGCAAAGGCTGATCTCCATGAGTCCCTCACAATTTATGCATTCCATGATTTTGTGAATTCTCCTCAAGCTTAGTTTTAAAAAATTTCAACCCAAACCTGCCAAGGTGGCAGCTGCTTTCATTGTGCATTTGCAGCACTGCCAAGACTTGGGTAAGTCATCTCAGCATTGCAAATCTCCAGAGAGCACGAAGAATTTTACAAATTACATGCTTAGATGTGGGGATTTAAAAGTCTACCTACAGTGTTTAGCAGTCTCTGCTTGGAATGGGGTTGGAAAAGGTAACATTAAATGACTCCCTCCTAGCTGGATAGTAAATATAACCATCTGGTGGAAGTCTACACTACTGATTTACAGTACTTCATTACTGGATAGTACGAGAGAGCAGAGACTAAAATTGGTAAGAGATCAGAGGAAGGAAATCTTGACTGAAGTTTTAAAAGAGCCACAATCTATTAAACCACAGGATGAACTTCTGCCATGGAAACAGTGACAGGCTCAGCTCTCTATTCTACACTGAGCCTCATATCAGTGTTAATCAATGTCAACCTCCTGCATGAAACAGGTAGAGCATTGAAATATTCAGCTAAGAGTATTCTGAGTACAAATTCACCACTGCAACTAATTAGAAATGCTGCTCTGGGCATAAACCCAGGCAGAAACACTCTTGTTTGTAAGTAAGGCCTGCCAATAGTAGCAGAAGTAATAATTATCACACAAGAATCAACACCCTCCCACAATATAACTGAATAAATTAATTACAAATGTAATAATACATGTACTTTTAAAGAATCATAGAATGGTTTAGTTGGAAGGGACCTTAAAGGTCACCTGTTTCCAACCCCACTGCAATGGCAGGGACACTTTCCACTAGACCAGGTTGTCATTTTGCACATGTTTGCTATCCTTGCAGAAAAAGCAAAAAAGGTAGGAAAGTCACAGTGGAACATTCTAGTCTGAAAAATTAATTTCTTTTTCCTTCTAAATACAAAGAATCCGCACCCCTTCCCCCCAGGCAAGCCACTTATAGGGGCTGGCACAAATGAAGTTAAAAACAATAGTAAGATTTCCTGTACATAAATTTCATAAAATAGTTAAAATTTCTTATTTTAAGACATTTGAGAAATTTCTTGTATATTGTTTCAAAACTCATGTGAAATAGACCCTTAATTTTACTAAGGAATTTGAATTAAAGAATCAGAACCTTAAGGGTCTGACTTTAGCACCCGTCCTGCCTTGGTGAGAAGTGCACAAGTGATCCAAATGCATAGACAGCTGCCAAGACCAGCAATGCCAAATCTAACAGCTGTATGGTCACATACTCAAGGGAGAGTGTTAAAATTACTCTATTGGAAATCTTCTATAGTCCCACTTTACAGCTCCATCTTTTACTATCTGTTAATAACACAGTTCAACATTACATGCTGTCTACACGATCTGATCTAGCTTTGTATTCTAATTTTTATAAATTTAAATTTATGGAAACCTGAGCTTATTTTATGATTATTGCCCAGAGAGTCAGGTTTTAATTAACACAAGCAAATGCACTGAAAACTTTCAGTCTCAAAAGGGATGACAAAACTGACAAGAGGTAAAGTTCAAATCAACCCACCATCCCTTGATACATCCTGTGTGCTGGCATAATTCATGAGAAGTCTTTGTGGTTCCTTGTAGTCAGAAAACAGAACCAGAAATTGAAATGACTGTCTTCCTTGTTTACAAATAATCACAACAGTCTCTCACATCCCATCCTAAAACGCAGGCATCTCTGCTGTGTGTTTTCTCCATTTATATTTGGGAGAATTGGAGCACACCAAGAGCATCACAGATAGTAGGACTTCTTTCTTCACTAACTGTCTCCCCTGACACCACCGTCCACCTCTTGAGGTCCTCTTGCCCTCTTGCAGAGGAATTCCTGCTATTAAGCTCTCTGGTGGAAGATGCAGATGAACTGATGCCCCTTTAGGCCATATATTACATGTTTATTTGAATCCCTCTACACCACAAAATCCCATCTGAGGCCCAAGGAAACCATTAGAGGAACACCCTGAAATCACAACTCACTGTCTTGGCTGCTCGCAGACCATCTTCAGAAATTCAACTAAGTTAGAAGAGAAAAACAACAATTTTGGGAAAAACCTCCAGAAATTATATTTTTCTCCCTGTTGTGTCATTTTGAAATGCTGGCTTTTATAAATATTCTACCCATTTTGCATTTACACAGCTACTTTATTGTTCATTCTGTCAGCCTGCATATAAGTGAAACAGACGCATCCATACAATAAAATCAGAACTCCAGAGACCTCTTAATGAACAGTAATGAGCCTGTAGGCAGAGCTGCTCAACACTTTCTTCTCCCACTTGCCTGTCTCCAAGTTTAAAAACACATTCTAGAATGGTCAGAACTAAGCTGTTCACAAGGATTCTTATGGAACATAAATCAGGATCAGCAACTCCCAACTTTCTGAGATAGACTTGGAAATCTGTCTTTCATATCTTGCACACCTTGGCTTTGAAAATAGATTTTAATCCCTGACAATACTTCTCCCTCAATAATGATGCCATTTAACTTCTTTGTTACCTCCCAGGAAGCACTGTCTGAGTATGGAGACACTTCTTCAATGTTTAACCATTTTCACTCTCTTTCTGTAGACTAAACTAAGTCAGAATAACTGATTTTTTTCTGCCCTTAATTTCTTCCACCCCCTACCCTGACAGAATCATGGAATCATTAAGGTTTGAAAAGACCTCTCAGATAATCAAGTCCAGCCATCAATCATCACCATTTTCACCATTAAACCGTGTCCTCAAATGTCATATCCACACTTTTTTTAACACTTTCAGGGATGGTGACTGCCCATGGCTATCTGCTCCAATGTTTTGAAACCCTTTCAGTGAAAAAAAATATTTCCTTGTATCTAACCTAAGCTCCTCCTAAGGCACTACTTTGCTGTTTTTTTTGCCATCTCCTAAAAACATTTGGAAAAAAGTACCAAAAATTCTTCCTTGGTGGTTCTGATTTTGTACTGGCTATTTATTTATAAACTCCTGAAAAAACATTTCTCAAGATCCATCTACCTTCTGGTTTACCTTAAGTTTGTGAAGCACTACAGTGTTCTACATAGAAGAATTATTTCCCTAAAGGGATTATGCCCCTGAAGGATTCTCTCACCATTTATCCTTTCCTTCAGTATCTATTCCAAGTGCTACTGATTCAGCCTTCTCAGGTGGTTATCTCATTCTCAGCAATCCCCAGCTGTTTAATGAGAAAATCCTAATTAATCCCTCTGCCTCTGACATGTGTACTTTAACCTAAAGCTTTTGGCCTGCTATCCATAAGGATCATTTCTACACTCTGTGTCCATCTCCTGAATTTCCAAGTTTTCTTTTAAGTTTATAGGATCACATGGCTGCAGATGCTACAAACTGTGAAAGTTATTTAGGGACAGGAACAAAAGAAAAAGTGGAAATGTCACAATCTGGCAGACTACAGAGAAGTAGTTGCTTTCTGTGTGGTCATTATCTGCCATCATTCAGATTGCAGGATGCCTTGTATCTCCATTTGAAAGAAAAAAAGAAAAAAAAAAAAAGAAAGAAAGAACAAAATATATGTACACATTTGTCTTCCAATCAGTATCTGAAAATATCCAAGAGATGCAATACTGGTAAAAAAAAAAAAAAATCGAGGTTAACATTAAAGACTGTAAAGAAAGATTGGCTACCTAAACACAGATTAGGCACTTAAAAATATTTGGAGATGTTTCTCTGAAAAATCCTGGATTGTCCATACAAGACACTGAAGTATTCCAATTGACTTTGAAGATACTACTCACATACTTAATTAAATATAAGGCACTTGATTAACTATTCCACATATTGGTAGTAGGATTTAGAAGTTCTCCTATCAAGTCCTACTGGAGGAATATGAAGACGAAAAAAACCTCACCTTAGTTAAAATCATTATTTGCTCAATATACAGCTTTCCCATTTCACAGACCTAATAATGGAAAATCAGACAGCTGGTTGTCTCTCTGTTTGGTAGTGCTGGCAGAGTCTTGGATACAGTGGTCTGAAGAAGACACCAGGAGGTGGGAGAGGGGGGAGGAATGAAAAGGAACAGTCTTCCTGCCATAGCTTGCCAAGGAAGTGAAAACGTGTGAGACAATGTGTTAATGAATATCCCCACAGATGAACAAGCGCTGGTGATTTCAGCAAGGCAAAGATTTTGCAATTAAAATGTCATTCACGCCAGAGATAATGATAATTATCATAAAAATCCCAGACAAGAAACTTACAGAGGTGTGTGTAAAGTAATGCATCCTATTCCTCTCCAATCCTACAATAAACACACAATAGAATTGAAATTCGAGGATATTTCAATCAGAGATCCAAATGGATTATTTTAATCCTGGTATCTTCTATCTCTACTTTATGACAACCACTATTGAAACATTTATTTTTAAGAAAAAGCATCAAACCACGATTTCATGAGATCTCATTTATAATTCTTCCATTTCATCCATCATTATTCCCTTTAAATTATTGTAAGATGGAGATTTCTGCAGGTTCTCCGCCAAGTTCTTCCTAACATCTAATAATTGCTTTTGCTGATGAGGTATCATCCCTAAGCATATCCTCAGAAAATTCTTACTGTTCTCAGTCCTTCCTTCTCCCTTCTTTCCTCCTACCAGATTAAATAACTTTTCCTCCAAGTTGCCATCTCCCTAACCCAAAATTTTACCCTATTGTTTTTCATCTCAGCAACAGCACCTGACCATTCTGTTTGGAGCCAATGGTGCATTTTGAGACACCTCTAAACCCAACAGTCCTTTCCTTGAGGCTGACAGCTCCTAGATCTCCTTCTTCCTGCTCACTGCTGTATCTTGTGATTAAGAGAATGTGGATAAGAGAGTAAAAGCCACTTATTTAAATGGGGTCAAAGCACGGCTATAATAACAACAAACTGTTCCAATCACAGCAGGACTTCTTTTCCAACTCCGTGTATTTCTGTTCATTGGGTAAGAAAACACAAAAGCAAACCAGAAATTCTGGAATTTTTCTTTCCTGGCTGTATCTTTGGCCTGGTGGTTGCACTGGGCCAGTCCCCTCCATCCCCACAATTTTGCTTACTTCTCTGTTCAAACAAGGACAAAACCAGATGTTCCACACAAAGAGAAAGTAAGGCATCATTTATAAATGTAAAGTTTTTTAAAGAAACTTTGTATTAGAGGAGAGAAAACAATTATTACCAATAAATGGGGCTTCAATATACAGAAGATTTTATCAGAGGCTTGCCTCTTAAGAAGTACTTCCCAGAAACTTTATCCCTTTGCTGTTGGCACAGATGTTCAGAGACTCTTGTAGAAGAACATAAGATGCGAATTAAAAGAATTATTCTTATCACTTTAGACTTCTTATCAATGAAATAATCCGATATATGTTTAGATACTCAGAATGAAAATAGAACCTCTACATGAAGTATTTAAAATCTGGTGACTAATTGTCTTTGCAGGGAAAGATCTTCCCATTATTTGACTTGTACAGAATGGACAAGAATTGTTTTCCTTCAAGCACATATTTTATCGGTGGTTTCTACTTTTTTTTTCAATTACCAAATAATAATGCAACTACCTAGGAAAAGAATATGTAGTTTTTACATGGAGACACACTGAAGATGAATTCTCAACATTTTCAGGAGCGTCGGCAACAGGCATAATATTGTACATTTGTTTAATCAAAGATGAAGGAAGCTTTTATCAAATTAAATTATTGCTTCAATTCCATCTTTTTATTCCTAATAATCCAAGTCAGTTGGATTCAGAAATGTCTTTCCTGAATCCAGGAAAGATTATTAGTTGCCTCTAAAATGCAGGGGACACTGGAAATAAAATCTAAGCCCACTCAAAATTCATGGGAACCTAATAAACAGCAGTGATATTTAACTGGCATTTCCAAACTGAGAGGCAGAATCATTGCATTTGTTAATCTTCAGTCTTATTCCTTCATCATGATTTAGTGCAAGACACTGGATACAGCAAAAGCTTGTCAAATATCACAGAAAATCAAAAAGGTGAATTAATTTATTGAAAGGAAAATATTTCCATTCAGTGACAAAAATCATACTTCCACTCAGGCCATAAACGCACAGCTCATGGTTAAAATACTCACCAAAAAACATCAGCTGGACTAAAACTCCCTCAATGCTGGGAAATATCTGTTTGGAGTATTACATCTATGTTATTGATGGTAAAAGTGTGCATAGGTTAGATAGCTAAGCAGTCATGGCACTAGAAAGGAACACAACACCTTTTTGAAGATTTAATTAGAAGTTTTGACAAATTATTGTTGCCTAAACTATAAGTCTATATAAACTAATGTCTATATGGCATTTGCAAGAGCTGTTGAGGATGATAAGAAATTCATAAAATTTGCTTCTCTTAAACAGCCCAAATGCAGTGACTTCAGAAAGAGATAATAATCCACATCCACAAACTCTATGTATTTCTTAGTTAAAAATCTTCTGCTCTTGGTCAAAAATCATCACTGCCTCTTAAGCATTTTTATGTTCACTGACTCATCCCTCTCCATAGCTGTAGACAAGAGTTCAGAATATGGATACAACCTCTGTAAGTGAGATAACCTTGTTGATTTTTTCCCAGTCTTAAGAATGGCTGTAGGCACATCACAGGTCTCATTATGCACTGCCTCTTTCCTGTGAGGGACTTACTGCAGCTACTCTTGGAAAGAAAATAAGACCTAGAACAAATATAAAATAATCTTCTGCCTACCAAGTGGTTCCCTGAAGATGAAGCCAAGCTGAGTAGAATGGAAGAGGAATGAACTGGAAACATCAAAGACGGGGGACTGCAGTCCCACAACAATACTCAGGGGTAGAGGGTGGGAAAAGTCACCTTGTCCCCAGCAGCAGCTTTACACAAAATTTCAATCCCAACTTCAACCTTAACAAAGGCTTTGACAGAAAAGTTAAGTTTGGACTGAAAAGTGGTAAAAGGAGTTTCACACAGTTTCACAGACATCTGTGAAAAATTTTAGACATGAAAAGAAACTGGGACAGTCAACACACATCCTCTTAGAATGGAAAATTTCTGCCACAGTACATCTATTGTCAGTTCTCCTCCATTATAGTAATTGAAGTTAGGGTAGCACATTCCCAAAACCCAAAAGAGTGGGACATTCAAAGGATAGGACATTCAAACCCAAATGAGAATGGAACAAAATATTTCACAAGTGAGAGCTGTACTACCTGCACAGTCACATCTCCTGCTGAAAATGGAGTAGGAACTTGATCTAAGTTTTGCAAAAAGCAATGTTTATAAACTATTTTTAAAGTCACAGTACTCCTAGATTAAAATTGTGACTCTTCCATCCTAAGGTGGCTAAATCAATAGGGAAATGGTGGTATCTCTGCAATAGCTACTGCCAATGATTTGATTTTCTAAAGGCACTAATTCTGGTTTTACAACCACACAGAAAATTGCTTTCACATCCCTGAAAACATTGCCCTACTCAACATGTGTCACGACAAATTATCTGGTAAGGGCAAATCTTTTAGAAACCATGAATGGTGTTGCAGAACCATTTCACTAAACCTGCCATAAGACACTTGAGAGATAATTGAGATGTCAAGCCTCATCAATATCAACATACTTCAAGTAAGGACACGAAGAAAAGAATGACAAAGAATAATTCCATTATGTGATGCTAGCTAACCCACAGCTTAGAAACAGATACATCAGTCACAAATCTGAATGTCTTTGAATTTCATGAAAGTCTAGATGTATAAGCAACCTTAATTCCTACAAAAGCTTCTTTGCATATGAGTGATTACAGAGTTGTAGTCTTTTTTTTCTATTTTAACTTCCAAGATATAACCTTTTTCCCCCCTCTCTAACTTACCACACAGGAGATAAAATAATGACTTTGGGCAGCACGCAGGAAACATCAGTCAATTATTTTAAAAAATTTAAAAATTAAAACATTCTTCCTGACCAGGCAGAGGAAGCAAAGCCTCAAAGGAGGCTTCTTCCAATTTTCAGTGCTATGAATTTGTTCCCTGTGTCATTTTCAGTTTCTGGTTGTGTATTTCCCCCTAATCAATACATATGCACATACATTGCACTATAGTCTCTCATCCAAGGTCTTGCATCACAGTTATTGTTCACTCACTTTGAAAGCTGACATTAATCACAATCCTTTTTCTTTCCTCTCTTTTTTTCCCATTTCCCACCCTTCCTCCACTCCTCCTTGTGATATCCACCCCTCACAAAGTAGCACATGGCTCTCTCCATGTGCTTCTTCAACCATCTCCTCATTCTATCCTTCCTGTCTTGCTGGAGAGCTCCACGGTCTCTCCAGTGTGGGTCTAGAGTCTCCTCAAAGCATCACTAAAACTCTTTTCCTTTTCTGTTCAAAAATAGTAAGTACAGTCAGCTTTCTACTCCAGACCTTGATGGAGGGGAGGGTGCAAAATAAACATGCCTGAGTTAAATAACCCTCTGTCTTAAAAACTGTAAAACGCTCTGTAAGGTTGTGTTTCACACTGCTCCTCTTCATTCCATCCCAAATGCCATGGCCAAACTGATCCTTCCTTGATGGGATGTGGCCATTTCATTCCACTTCCTAAATCAATTAGCCATCTACATAACCACAGGATTTTCAGATTCCTCCCTTTAGATCCGCTGCCCTGACTAACTCCCTGGTTTTGCCTGGCACCTGGTGCCGTCCCCTGCCAGTTCTGCTTGGTTTGCTTTGATCTCATCCCACAAGAATTTCTGTGCCTTCTCCTACTCAGCACTCCCTGCCAGCAATCAGTTCTTGTACCTCATTATTACTTCATTTCCTTCTTGCTCACCCTCTCTGTTCTACTCTCTCAAAGACTGTCATCTCTTCCGCACACAAAACTAGAGAACCCTTCAATTCCTGAGAGAGGAAAAACGTTACATTTAAATGCCATCAAACATCCATTTCCAAGCCAGTGCCTTTCTTTTTAAAACACCTGGCTTTCTACTATGTATTTAATTTCCCTGCTTTGCTTCCTTTCACAATCCTTCACCTTGCAGTACCTACATTAAATATTTCTTTAGGCCTAATCATTTCCTGTTCATCCCCTTGCTTCACATCTTCCCTCTTGTGTTTTTCAGTGAACAGGGCAGGTTACTATCAGATTTTGTTCTGCCTGTGAACAACCTACCTCAGTTCAGATGATAAACAAAAAACATGGCAATTAAAATTCAGGAAGACAAAATCAGAGATAGCACTGACATTTTTCCCCCACTCCCTCTTCCCCAGTGTCGTCAGTGACTGACATTTGGAAAATTTCAACCAACCCTAATAAACAACCCAAATTTGTCCCAGTTTCCTGAGAAAGTAAATCTTGTATGATCACACCCTGCCAAGCAATTCCATCCTAACCCCTTTTATGCTCTCTAAGTCAGTATCAAACAAATAATGCAAAGGCAGTGAGGATTCAGAGGTCATCTCTGCTGAAGCAAACAGAAACACAAATTCACATCCTCATTAAGCAGGGCATGCAGCAGCCAGCTGGCCTGACTGCCAGTTTGGGGCACCCATCAACATGCACTTCCCTTAGCTTCCCTGCTTAAATTGAAAGGATCAGAGTTTTAGCCTTTAATTATTTCACCTAACACCAAACCATTGCCAATTTCACCCTTTCCAGGATGAGATTATTAAGAATACAACTCTGATGTACTGATTTCTGTAACACAGATGAAGAATTTTTCTTTTTGTCTACCCCCAGCAAGAAAAGGAAAAATCTGCTCTCTACCTTTTCTGAATTATACTGGGATTTGCAGTCACCAGTTGGGTTTTGGATCCAACATCCTTGCTGTATTCACTGGATAGAGGAGGAAGGTTGCACCTGCACACAAAGACAGTCAAGATTTCAATGACATTCAAGACTGACAGGTTTCAGAAAATGTAAAAAACCTGTATTGTTGGACCAGACTACAATTGTTCCCTACTGTACCACACCTATAAGCATTTTTGTACCAGATTGTGGGGAAATAGAGAAATAAAACCTTTTGCAGAGATGAGATCTGTGTAGCTGCTAAGCAAAACCAAAGGCTGACTTGACATTTCTGACAGGCTGAAAGGCTATGGAAGAGGCTGTTACTATCTATAGAAGAGTTTTTTTTTTAATTCAAACTCTTTAAAAGTTCTGGTTTTCACTCTGTTTTGTTTTGTTTACCAGTATCAGGCTCCATATTGATACATCTCTGTGGTATTGCAGGCATTATAACTGGTATTTTAAATATTACACTGTGAGGTACCATCATCTTAGAGAATTTACTGAGAAAACACAGAGAAAAATATTAGGTGGCTTTTAAAATATGTGTCTCTCAGTTCTGCTCACAATCTTGTTCCAGTGGGCAGGGTGATAATAGAACAAAGCCAAAGCAATTGAGCAATTGCCAAAGGAATTCCCAAATTTACTTAGAGAAGCAGAGAATCAAGACTCAAAAAACCCCCAGAATTAGAGGGAAACATCCACACAGTGAACAGTGCTAAAAGCTCCCTTGTAAACACCTAGGATAAGGAGGAAGGTGCAGATGATAAAGACACATCCAAACAGTATCCAAGCCTATGCACTGCCCCAAAAATTAGTCAGTAGAAATCTACTCAATACATAAAAATTACACTAAAAACTGTTTTCCAAACATTTTTCATTCAAATTTCTCCTTTAAAACAAAGACACAAACAGTATTTGGAATGCTTAAAAGGCAAAAATGAACTCATGATTCTCAAAGACAGCAGAATTTGGAATTTTTTTCAGAGAGAGGCTTTTAGGTGTTCATGTTGTTGGGGTTTGGGGTTTTCTTTCTGCAGTTTTTGTTAACTCATTAAAAAGAAACAACCAAGCAAACCAAAACCGATGAAAAAACAACAACAACAAAACCACAAAAAAACCCCAACCCAACCAAAACCACAGTGGTGCTGTATCAGCCTCTATCTGCATATAAATACCAGCTCTCAAAACCTTAAATTCTCATCATCAAGAAATGCCAAGGAAAAGGACAGCAATATCCTACCTACACGGAACATAGATTAATTAAATCACATTCACCAAGAAATACAAAATTTCCAAGAACATTTTCTCCTTTTCATGACTGTATTTGTTAAGATCTGTACAATGTATTGAGATTTCAGTCAGGAAACAGCTTCTAGTTCACTCTACCACAAATTAAGAGAAGTTGGACAATTTCAAAAAAAGAGAGAAAAAATAATAAAAATAAGATGTTTCAGAAACAGGAGAGGAGAGGAGAGG
>PYHW01010297.1:2824683-2836780 GCA_013186435.1 Turdus rufiventris
GCAGTATTACAGTATAGACTCTGCATTTTTTAGAACTTATTCCTGATGTCTTATTTACTCTTCTTTCTAGATTTACTTGTTTTGCCTACCTTTCTCTGCAAACTAGACTCTGTTCAGCTTCTATAAAGTCACAACCTGTTTTTTAATGAAAGAACTAACTCTGGATTAAGATATATGTAAGCAGAAAAGTAAATTTTAGTTTCCTGAGACCCAGCAATGGTTTGAAATGTACTGATATCACAGGAGAGCAGTACTGAATATGCAGCTGAATTCTTGTCCTGCATCTGCCTTCTCAAGAATATTTT
Organism: Turdus rufiventris; assembly: GCA_013186435.1. Classification (NCBI taxonomy): domain Eukaryota; kingdom Metazoa; phylum Chordata; class Aves; order Passeriformes; family Turdidae; genus Turdus; species Turdus rufiventris. Next base: position 2,824,989 of record PYHW01010297.1, read on the forward strand.
TAACTTAAAGTTTTTGAACCAGGAGAATATCTTGAGATTCAAAGGGCATCTCATCTCTGAGATGACCCTGATCAGATGAGAACTCACATTCTCTGTAAAGGGGTGGGAAGCAGAGGAAATGGAGACTAGATATGTCCTATACATAACAGTACCCTTCTTGAAGATGCATCAAAGCTCCTTTCAAGACAGCTGGTTATACAAAGGCTGTGCCAAACCACAAAGGCAGCAGATGTTAACTCTTGCTTTTAAGAGTAGTGGGCACGGTTTCATAAATTCTGTGCCTTTAGAGCCCCCCAAATAGACATTTAGCAGTTACTAAATGCTTCCAAATTCCATGAGTTGCAAACAGCCTTTAATATTGCTAGAAATTGCTTCAAGGGAGGCTTATTTCCTGTTCTGCTCAGAGATGATAATACCAGTTCTCGTTTGCATACATACTTTGGTTTCTAAACAATGATGAAGTTTTGAAACTCTTGTCCTTCTGTTATCCCAAACACAGGCTTGCTACCTTATCTGTACAGAAAATTCCCACACCAAGGTGAGGTAGTTCCATATTTTTAGTTTGTGCAAAGTAGGGAGCATGGTGGGAACCCACAATTTGTATAACTATACACAATTTCTACATTTTAACAAACAATGGCATCAATGTATATTGGTTCAATTACAAAATTCCACTCATTTTTCATAACTTGAACCCTTATTTGCTTCCTATTTCTCTTGTTCATCATTCTAATTCTTCTTCCCCCCATTTACTGCTTAGTCCTCTTGATTAAGCTGGTGTCCTAGTCCTGATCACTCCTGGTAGCTCTTGTCCAAACAGTTTATTCATTTCAGAATGGCATGCCCTTTCCCTTAAAACAAAGGATTAGCCAAGTCTATAAATTTCTACAAGTTTCACAACGCAACTACTTAATCGCACCTGCCAAGCTATAGCTGCTGATTAACAACAAAATAATTCCCAAGCTGGGATCACACAAGTTTGGACTGGGTATCACTTCAGGGAGTCTAAGAAGCAAAAGAACAAGATCAGGGCTGACAAGGTGATGTGAAGAAGCCAAAGGAAAGCAGAAGAGGCAGCCTAATCTGTGAAGATCCACCTCTGCACAGGAGGAAAACCAGGCTGAACACAGCTATTTGCCTCCCCCAGCAAAGTACTGAAGATTCAGGACATGGCACAGACATCACAGTCTACACACCATCCTTTAGCTTAAAATGTTCAATGGCCTATTTTCCAGAAGAGAGTACTTTTAAACTTTCTACATACATTAATCAAAAAACATAATTCCAGTGCTCCCCCCAGTAGGGGATTGCAAAATATAAAGGATTAACTGTCTCTGCTGCTTGGTGGTATTTCTGGTGCTTTGAGCTTAATGAAGAGCAATTACTTAGGATGACCTGGGAGAAAATTGCATTTGTTATCTTGCACATGGCTTTTTTTCAGACATTACAGATCTGTGTTATTGCTGAGATTGCAGGGACATTCCAGGAACTCTTTGTCCAAACAAGCACAAAACTGTCAGGTCACACAAAATTTACACAAGTCCTAGACTCAAGTGTTGCCCATAAGCAACTATGAAATACATGTTTTTTTCTCTCTCTCTGCAAAACCTTCTAATGCTTTCCTTCTTTACTTTCCACATCACAACACTTTTCTAGGCAATTTATCAGTTCATAATTGGCAGTGTGAAGGGACCCAGCTGTCATTTATGCTAAATGATCACAAAAAGCTCAGATGCTTTTCTCCTTAGAATTCTAAGCCACCCTAACAAATGCTGGCTTTAGGCAGCATGCTTGCAACAAAAGCATTTCCACTAGTATTAGCTTCCTGAAACTCTGTTATTTTCATTGTCAATACATACATTATTTTCTTCATTCATGAATTTTTTATGAATGGCCAGAGTCTTGTGAGTGGACTGGAAAAAAACAGCCTCAGTTTATTTACTGTGATAGAGAAAATGTACCAGGAAACCACCAATTCATCCCCATTATTAAGCAATAATTACCACAGAATTTACAAATACTTTTCAATAGTAACATCTTGCATATTGGAAATAAGCAGGATGAATTCCCTTGTAAACACAAGTCAAGTATTATTAAATGAATTGTGTAAGGCATTTTTTAAAAAGGTATCTCCCAACGAAACCAAAGATAGGAAGGCCCCATTGTCTCATTTCCCTCTTTTTAAACAATTAAATTCTACTGACAATCAGTGATGGTGCTCTAGTTCATATTCATGTAAACAAAAGAAGAACCTGCATATCCCTCTGCAAATTCAATGACAAATAAGCACAGGGAGTAATAGATTAAAGACTCCCAATTGAATATAGGACTAATTTAACAAAGCATCTCTCAAGCAGTTCATGGATTAGTTTAATCATTCATCTGAGTAGAAATAAATCATTGTCATTAGTTAAAAGAACATTACACATACTAAAAAAAATAATTTTAGATAATGCTACTTTAAATCACTTTGATTTCATTGTTAGGCTGTTAATGCACTAATTTTTTGTCTGCTCACTGCCAAAGACTTTAATCAGAAACCAAGTTCTTACTGGAAAAACTACAGTATTCAGCCTTTGATTTAATGCCAAAGATACAAAAATCATTGAAAATACTGAGAACATAAATTAGAATAACCTATCTTTTGAACAAGCATTTTGAATCTGAAAGAGATGCTGTGATTTTGCTGTCCCTTTTGAGAAGGCAGCATCCTGATGAGAAGGGTGAAATTCTACTGAATTTCTCTGAGGAGCCAGCAAAACCCTGAGAGTTCACAGTGGCTTTTCACACTGGCAGATGCTGCAGGGTGGCACAAGCTCCTTCTTCATTGTTTACAAATCATGTTCGGTCTGATGAGCCCCTTTGTTCTGCCTACAGAGCTGTCAAGACATGACAGCTTGAGGACAAAAACCCATCAGTGCCAAGGAAGGCGTATTCCCAACAGGGTAATGGGAAGGGGGACTGTGATTCTTTCCATTTAATTCACTCCTCTCTGGCCAGTTACCAATTACATCCCAACCAGGTGCAGGAGCCCAGAGCAAGGATTGACCCAGTGACAGCAAGGTGACAGACACAGAACCACAGAATGGTTTGGGTTGGGAGAGACCTTAGAGATCATCCAACACCTCTGGGCAGGAACACCTTCCACTAGACCAGGCTGTTCAGAGCCCCATCCAAACCTACCTGGCCTTGAACACTTCCAGGGATGGGACACCCACAACTCCTCTGGGCAACCTGTTCCATTGCCTCACCACCCTCACAGAAGTAAATCTCAAATTCCACATATCTAGTGTAAACCTACTCTGTCTCACTGGAACAGGCGGGTCTCTGATTAAAATGTGATTATTACAAGAAGAAATGGCAGTGACTATGAAAGTAGATTAGGAAGAGATCCCACACTTGACCTCCAACTACCTTCTTCACTTTATTCTGGCACTACTAGCTAGTACATCTTGCAACCTGAATCTCACTGTTTGCTCCAGGTGGGACAAGCCCCTCTGTAGGTCCAGATGTCTCAGTCATGACAGCAGTGTTTTTATTCAGCCCTGAAATGGAATTCAACATTCAAGCTCATGCAAACTTTATGCTCTTCAAAAATATGTACTTTAGGCAATATTGTTTTTCATGAGATTAGAACCTCAGGAGCTATTTAGGCAGGGGCACAGGGCTACAAGAGACCACTTGGAAGACCGAATGCATTGCTGTGCTGCTGCAGGAAAAGCTCTGCTATCCAAAAGGATGCATGAGCTGCAGAGCAGCCACACATTAATGAGAGAGAACTTTGCAATATTATTCATATAAACCACAGAGTAGCAGTGACTAAGGTGGCAGCCATTTTTAGCTGCAGCTGTACTTTAAGCAGGAACTTCAAAATGGTGTGACTTTAACAGTTTTCTACCCAGCATGATGTCACTGCAAAGTAGCACTTGCTGGGAATTAAAATAAAATTTCAGATTGCTGATGTGGTATTTAATTCAATAGAGTCAGCCTCCATACAGCTAAGGACAGCACGGTGTGGGGATCATGGAAAAAATCAACAAAAAATCCTGTATTTGTAGTTTGGAACAGACTATTGACTGTATATTATAAACAGTATTTTAAACAATTAGTGCTCTAGGTATTCTCCTGACAAGACAAAAAGAATAAATAGGTGACAAATTCCAAAGATCTGCAAGATTTCTGGATCCAAACTTCACGACCTACAATGCATTAGGACCCCAAATTTTGAATTAAAACCTATAAAATAAAAATACCATTTGGTGATATTGTGGGGGTGGAGAGGGTGTCTCATTCTGGGATATGTTACAGTTTCCAACATTTCCACAATTGGGAAGCCTCAAGAAAAACTTGTGTTGTCTCCTAAATAGCTGCATTTAAATGTTCTGTGGAGTCACCCAATCTCATGTAAATGGTAGAAAATGGAAGAATAGTGTACAAATTCCTTGAGGACCAGCATGACCAAAATCCATAAACAACTGCCGCTGCTGACTTCCCTTATCATTTTCTCTTGAGTGACTCCTTTGATTTCTTTGTTTTAAATCCTGTGATAAGGCTAAACGTCAAGCTATAGACAAAGCACTAAACTCTTCCAACATGCACAGGAACACTCAGCAAATCCTTCCTTTTCCCAGATCTCCTCACTGCACCAGATGCCATGAGGCCCAGGGGACACCACCATCCTCTGTTTCTGCTCTGTTTTGCCAGCATCTTTGGAGGCACGTATACAACAGCCTCCCTCTCACATTTCGGCTGACTCAGGTTAAATGTCGGCACTGTCCAGTACTCACACAACCTCCCAGATCACGAGCTCTAGGCGGCAGAAAGACATACAGGAACAGCAGGTATTCCAGCACTGTTTCTTAATCTACTCTAAGTCTGAGCAGAAGAGAAGCAGCTGTATGTCAACCTGTAAGCACTGGGGTTGCCTTAATAAAATGATCTAAGCTTAAGCCAAAAAAGTTCACCAAAACCTTTTCAAGTTTTTCATGAAAACAAGAGTGAACACAAATCATCACTTTTGGGCAGCAAAGTACTTTTTTAATGTCATGGAAATCTACTAAACAACACAAGCAGTTATATTATGACAGTTTAAGGAGTTTTTCTGCAGGTCTGGGAAAATGCAGTATAAACTTCAAGGCAGTTCATCTCCTACCTTGCAGTGCACAATATCCTGACTGAGGAAGTTACTCTCCATAGGCACACACTAACTGTCATGCACATGCCTTATTTACTTTGTTAAAGTAAATAACTGTTACATTCCAGAAATGAAGACAAAACCAAATAATATGCCTGACAAGTGACAAGGTCCTCCAACTCTGTACTTTCTCCCTCCCTGATTTCAAGATGCACAGTTTGAGTAGCAAACAGAAACCAAAAGAGAACAGGGAAAATTGCAGGGTATCTGCTTACTTATGTCTGGTGTAGGAATAAGTAAAGAATGTTGAACTGTTCTCTTGTGGCAGAGTGGGACAGCACAGAGTCAGCAAGGAAGATATCTGGAAATTTTGCAAGACCAGTTATTGCTCAGTAAATGGTGCTGTTTACTTTTCCCAGTTTTATAAAGGGTTTATCAACAATTTCTTGTTCTTTAAAATCTTATTGGCAAGACACAGTATATGCAACAAATAAGGCTAGTTTCAGCTCATTAAAAAAAAAGGGTTTCCAATCTTACTTGTAGCAAGGATTGAGCTGTCCCAGAAATTTGCAATTAGAGTTTGAGCAGAGTTTAAACACTGAGACTGGTTTCTCAGCAGCATGGAAAGACTGCTTATGTTAATACTTACACACTTCCACTTTTTTCTCCTCTATTAATGAGAAAAATTAAGCCTCATGACAAAGTTTCTCCTTATAGATAAGGAGGCAAAACAGAACTTTTAAGACATATTTCAGGCTTTGAAAACTCCAAATTTTAGTCTATCCTCCAAGCAGAAAACTATATGGCACATCTAGCTCATGTAGCTATCAAGACATGAAAAGCTGACACATGAGACTTGAAAAGCAAGTAACAGCACACAGAAAATAACACAAAGAATTTCAAGGACTGCACATTAAGCAATGGTACAGGTCTACATTCAGAACACTTTCTTCAGGGACAGTCTTTCTGCAAAGAAGTAGAGCCAAGGTTAAAAGCCCTTGCTGGAAAGTCAGACAGGAGGTAAGCATCATCAAAGGATTTACATATAATGAGAGTGTTTAATGAATGTGTTTAAAAAGCCATGTTTACCAAATAAGGAAGCAATTAGAGGGAAGTGCAGTGCCATGTAATGTCATGTCTCAAGGTTATGAAAACAGAAGTTTAGAAGGCCAAGGAGGTAAAGGAGAATAACTACTGCAATTACAGAACCAATGAAATTTCCATTAACTATGTATTTTTTCTGTAATGAAAACAAAATGCCTTAAAACCTATTCTCACATAGAGGCATGAGAATAATTAATGAATAACTTATCATGACTTGAATACACAACAGTCACGTCTCCATCAATAATAAAACACTTAGTAATGCAAAATTAAAAAGGGGGAAAGTGCCATTTCATTATATAAGGGTATAGCTTTCCTAAAAAGTAATCAGAAAATATAATTTGTTGCAAGCTTACATGAAGCCTTGTCCAAAGAAGAGCAACAGAGTTGGAAAAGGGTCTGGAGCACAAGTCCTGTGAGGAACAGATGTGGGAGCTGGGGGTGTTTAGCCTGGAGAAAAGGAGGCTCAGGGGAGACCTTACCATTCTCTACAAGTACCTGAAAACAGGATGCAGCCAGGGCTCTTCTCTCAGGTAATAAGCAACAGGACAAGAGGAAGTGGCCTCAAGCTGTGCCAGGGAAGGTTCAAGTTAGACATCAGGATGAATTATTCACTAAAGGGTTTGTCAGGCACTACAATGGGCTGCCCAGGCAAGTGGTGGTCACAGTTATGCATTAGAGTCTGAAAACTAATTTCACACAAAGTCCTTTCCTTACTGACTCAGTGCTTCCCTTGCTTTTAGCATCATAGAATTCACATAATCCAGTCCACCTCCGGCTCCATCCAGGGCCACCTGGCCACTCACTATGTCCTGTTTCTTACATGCCAGGACCCTGGACAGCTCTGGAATCCACTCGGGCCCCAGGCTGTCCCCACCAGCCTTTGCCAGATGTAATTACATTCCCTGAGGAAAGAGGCTGAAACAAATGATGTGCCACCCTCTGTTCGAGGTTGCAATTTGGAGAAGACAATTACAAGTTTCAATAAACTGCAACTCTCTTCTGGCAGCTGAACAAACAACCATGGAAATGAAGTTTCAGAAAGAATTTCTCCATGGAGAGGTGGTTAAGTATTGGAATGGACTGGAGTCACCATCCCTGGAGGTGTTCAAGAAATGACTGGACATTGCACTCAGTGCTATGCTTTAATTAACAAGGTGGTGATTGGCCAAAGATTGGACTTGATGACCTTGGAAGGCTTTTCCAACCTTAATGATTCTATGGCTCTGTGAAATAACGGTAGCTACTAGGACATCATATTATTTTATATTTTTAAGATATTGTCAGACCCAGCAAGTAAATTTTGAGCTTCCTGTCAATCTAAAACCAATTTTATTTTTCACTTAAAGCAATGTCCAAACCTAATGCAAATCCAGAGCAAACCAATGAACATTCAGAGCAGCAGGAAGGTGTTAACACAATGGGAATGTGCTGGATTGAATATTCCCAGAGTAATAAGCAGTACACAATGGCAAGCTACTTGTGTCTAGAGCCTTTCTCTCCACTTTGTTTTTGGGGCCTATTTCAGCCCCAGTTCAATGGCTAGGCTGAGGAAGGACAGTTTCCTATCAGCAAACATTTGAGCCTTGTGACCTGGAAGAGGATGGGGCAAAAGAGCAAACAACTTGGAGTGTACCAGCAGATAATATCTGAGTCCCCAGCAGGGATGAGAGGTCATTAATTAAGCTCACGCTGAACCCACTCTCAGTAATTGCTAACATATAACAGTAACACTCAAACATGATGACTGCAGTTTCCATGCAACATTTCTAAAGCCATATCCTTGGGCCAGACTTCTTTCTCTGGCTGAGAAAATTACACCATTCTGCCTGTTTTACTCACTCTGCTGCTTTAGTTTTCATCCTTTTACCAAGACATGTCACACAACAATTGTCATGATCTTCACCTTTTGAAAACTGAATAGTCTGATTTTGGTAGTCCCAAAATTAAGCTTCTACATTTTCCTTTAGCTTTCTTGATTCACATGATGAATCTCATGGAAGACAGCACAGGTTGGCTGTTGGCTTTTGATAAGAGATATATAAAATCATGGAATGGCCTAGGCTGGAAGAGACATTAAAGGTCATCTTGTTTCAACACCTTTCATTAGACCAAGTTGCTCCAAGCCCCAATCAACCTGGCTTTGAACACTTCCAGGGATGGAGCATCCACAGCATCTCTGGGCAACCTGTGCCAGTGCCTTTCCACCCTCACAGAGAAGACTTTCTTCATAATGTCCAATGTAAACCTACTCTCTGTTAGCTTGAAGCCATTCCCTCCTGCCCTGTCTCTACATATAACTGTGCCCTCTAGTTTCATTTTCCCACAGTATCTCTTCTTTTTTTAGAGCTCTCTAAGGTAATTAGAGAGAGATACTCAAGTGTTGTTGCTCTCCACAAGTCTAGATAGCCTTTAAAGGGTGGACAAAAATGATTGCAAAATGACTTTTTGAACGTTGTACAATGTTCTTTCTCAATTGTGTCTAGCCAAAAATAGTCACACTTAGAGAAAATGTTTTTTCCCCTAGGCATATAATCTGCTATGATATGACCTGCAATTAGAAAGCCAGATTAGGTTCTTTTCTCTCTTTTGTATCATTAGTAAAGATTCTACACAAGTGGACCACCTAGACCTTCCTCTTTTGTCTTGGTCCTCTGACAATGCCATTCATGACACCTGGAAACAGTAGATATTAGATAATCCCACTGCTAACAACCAAGTTAGCAACAATATCGTGCCCTTTTTTCCCCAGTAAATAAGATTTTAGTGACTCTAGAATAAGTAGATTAAACAGATTCCTTTTAACAGCATCCCTCTCGTAGTCTTACTTACATTTGCATACCTTTCAACATAGATCTGTGCTCTTTTCTCCACAAACAAATATGTCTCTGTCTTGGACTGCCTAAGCCTACATATCCTCTTCTTTTTCATTTAGCTTCTCCTTTTTTCAGCAAAGCAATGGCACATTTGGGTGTTTCATTTCAGAGTTAAATCACAAAGAGAAACCTTACCAGAACTACTGAGTTTCATTGAGCTTTTGTATGACAATCTTGGAGACCTGTGAAGTTTGTAATCTTTCATAAATCAAATCAAGATTCAACTGAAAAGTTTATAGATATTAATAAATTAATGGCCTGCATTTTTCATTCATTAAATAGTTTGGTGGGAAAGGTTCCACTTAAGCAGTGAGAATTTTCACCAATGTTTCATTAAACCCGAAGAGGACACTTTTAGATACAACTGACTAGTAGACTCAGCACTCCAAATATTCCAGTGAAGAGGAGGTTGTTTTACAACACTATGCTAAAGATAAATTAGCAATGATTCCACATCAGAATTCAAATTGGGCAAGTCTTTCACAGTGAGTTTGGCAAGTGGTGGGTCACAGGCTACACTATTTTGTTTAAATCACTTCTCCCACTCCTATTTAAAATTCAGACATCCAAATTCAATGCATCATAGAAATGCAAGAGCTCCACTGAACTTGCAATAATTCATATGTAATAGGATTCCACACAGAGCTCATTCCACTACAGAACAAGTACAAGCCCCACATGTTTCAGAGCAGGAGCTCTGCTCTGTCAAGTCAGCCGGGGTAGAGATTAAACATTCTCTCAGGTCTATCAAGCCTCAGATGTCATGAATGCCACTCATCCCGGGAGTGGTCCAGGGAATAGCTCCACACAGTTTTGTATATTGGGTGAGTAAAAGGTGAAAAAATCCCCTTTCCTAGAGCACTGCACAGGAGGATGCAAGATCTCAGGCAGCCAGCACTCAGCACTCCTCCCCTTCTCCCAGCTGCCACACACAACAACACATTCCAAAAATGAAGGCACACAAACATGTCTGTCTGCCTGTGACAGAACAGGTTGCTATGTAGAAGAGACCTACAAGGCAAAGGCTCACACCAGAGTCAGATAAACCCCCTGCCCCCATAACTGCTAACATGAAGCATGTGTTCACGAAGAAATATCAAGCCCTAACATGGCGAGTTTTCAACAGATATTTCTTTGGTAGGTATAATACTTCCAATTACTTCCAAAGTGCTGAATGATGTAATTGTATATTGTTATGCATCACACACGTACATCTCCAAAGAGACTGCAGCAACAAAAATGCAATCAGAGACCATAACATCTGGGAATAAGCAATAAACAAAGAAAATAAACTCCATACATGAATGAAAAAAATACCACCATGATTTTGTAATGAATATGTAAAAAGAGCAAGTGCTCAGTGCTGACCCAGCAGATGAGGTAATAGATTACACAGCTGATTAGAAAATCCTGAATTCATTTTCTCTAAACACTGTTGTAATTTATATCCATTTTCGCAACCACTGTGGGGCCTTAAAGAACCTAAAGCGCAAGAGTAAAGCACAAGAGTAAAACTCAGTCATTCAATTAACAGCCCAAGCAGCTGTGAGGATAGAAATTAAAGTTATTTTCTCCATAAAAAATCTGTAATTTCTACAGTGAACTTTAAATTTGAGATATTCTATGTATGAATTTTAGAGGATAATTTAGGCTAGCATTTCTCAGCATTCTGATTGCAATCTGGGTATGTGGTACATTTAATTTCTGTTTTGATTGTTCATGCATTTCCAGGATTTGGCTTGGGGTCTGATCTCCCAGCAGTTTTTCTATGGCACTCTAATCACAGAAGTCCAAACCTCAGACAACCTACAGGCTGCAACACAGCCTGTACTGAACCTGCTTTATTTTCTGTTCCTTCCTTCAGATGAAAATTGTCTCCTCCATCCATATTAAACTACTGCAAGACCCAAAAGAGTGGGAAAAATATCAAAATACAGAGTAAATGGCTCTTAACACACCAGCAAAGTAAAAAATAGTTTTAACTCAGCTCATCATTTTTGCAGAGACAGCTTTTTTATTCCTCGAATAAGTAGCTAGACATCCACTGAAGGCAAAACATAAAGACATGGTAATCAAAAAGACAAATTTTAAAGTGAAATCTGTGGTTTTTAAATTTACTTTTTCTATCAGGAATTTGGAGTGCACTGCCAGTAAGTGGTAGTTAGGCGTATGTTAATGAAAGGAAAAAGACTCTGAAAGCATAATTTCAGAGAAAATGCTTTTTGAAAGACTGTGAATTCTGATGGAAAGGCTATTCATCAAAGTCAAATGCATACTTTTCACGTTTTTGCAAGTTGTACTGTATTTAGCTTCTTTGAAAGTAGAACAGTATATTAACATATTTGCCAAAAGATGGAAGAAACTTCTTAAATTTAGAGGGGAAAGGGCTGTGAAGTGACTGGATTGCTGCCAAATGAGGAGTCCTGCACAACTTATGTTATCTGTATTGACTCAAGTTTTATGGAAATTTCAAAAATCACACCTGACCTGCTAATGAGACATTTAACGAAGTAATTTTATATGGTTTCCAAAACCCAGATCTGTAGAGCATGAAAATAAGATCAAATTAACTGGAAAATTCCACAGACAAATATCGTCACAACATGCTAATTGAGAATGGAACCAGGGTATTTTTGTGATCTGAAAAGATTAAAACGGCAGACAGAAACAAATAGAGA
>PYHW01010297.1:2842556-2860794 GCA_013186435.1 Turdus rufiventris
CCTCCTGCCCCTCCTCTGCACTGACCTTGGTGTCCCCATGTTGTTTTTCCCTCACATGTTCTCACCTCCTCCTCTTCTCTGGTGAGAAGGAAAAACTGTGCCCCCTTTGGTTTGATTTTCTTTTAAAATCTGTTATCACAGAGGTGTTACCATTATCTCTAATTGGCCCAGCCTTGACCATCAGGGATTGGCTCTGCCAGCAGCTTCTCACAGAAACACTTCTGTGGTCCTCCTGCTACCAAAAAACAGGCCAAGTAAAACTAACACACTCAAGCCTGACTTCGTAGAACTGAATCATAAATAGTACTGTACCTCAGATTATGTGGTGTCATTGAACGCATTTCTTCATGCATTCTTCATGGAACAGTGTGAAAACGGGTGCTGATTTGGCTTTTGACAGAAGCCCTTTTGCTCTTGCAGCTGGTGCACCTTGTGCAAGTCCAACAGGTAAGAGAATGGAGCTAACGACAATACCTGACAGGAGGCTATAGCCAGGTGAGGGTTGGCCTCTTCTCCCGGGAGGCGACAAGCAACAGACAAGAGGAAACAGCCTCACCTTCACCACACTGGCTTCTTCCTTTTGGCCACTCAGGAATCTCTCATTACCATGGGACTTAACAGGCTGCAAACACTTTAGTCACATCCCATAAAACCGTAAGTAAGGAGCTGTTATATACATGAAAAATTGGTCTATCAGCCTTCCATAGTACATTTATCCCTATCTGACTAGCTCACTAAATGTCCCCATCAGCACATGGCAGCAGCACCCTTCTATTACAGCAATATACCTATGTTTAAACTGTTCTGTAAATCTGGAACTTGTCCTAAAACAAGCCTCCTGCCATGCCAAAGAATGAAGGCACTCAAAATCTGCATGACTTGAGAGGTCCAAAAAGCTATTTCAGGTTTCAGAGCTAATGTTAGGGATAGAATTTGGGTCATTTCCTCCAGAAAAAATGATCATCCAGATCCAGTGTCTTTCATCCAAACCTTCTGAAACTAGACATTAGTCCAGTATGTTTTACACTGAGGAAAGTACAGCCGTTGGAGACTGCTTCCATGAGGTAATATTAAAACAGCTCTACTGCAGCCACCAAACTGGCAGGCAGAATCTCAAACCTCTGCCCCAACACCACTCACATGATTTTATAACTAATTTTCAGCTTATAGACCAAGGGCTCACTGAGGAAAGTACAGAATTGTGCTAGCAATAAATAGGAAAATATCCTCTGAATGCCTCCAGCAGTCTCCCTGGGACTGATGAACTGGCCTAAAGTCAGTGAGCTTAAGCCATGGTCTTGGACTCAAGTATTCTTCCTTCAAACCATCTGCAAAGCCAGGTATGTTTTAATGAAAATTGCTCTTCTCCACAATGTATCCAGACTGGCACTGCCAGCTGCCCCCATTTCTGAATGCCTACTGTTGGCAGAAATCTCTAGGCCACTCTTTGAAAAATAAATTACAGAAGAGGAAGAAGAAAAAAGAAGACACCGTTTCCGCACTGAAAAGAACTATTTCTTTCAGTACCTGGGATTCACAGTTATATTACACAAGTCAAAATTCACTAGGCCATTACATGTCATATATTGGCTCAGTTTGTACCAATACTTTCAGTTTCCTTGCCTTTGCCTGCCACTACAGACTAACCCTTCGGCCACCAACATACAAAGTTACCTCAGGTTAGTAGTTATTGGTCAGTAGACAATCTACAGCAGCAATGTAATTGCCAAATTTCTCCTTAAAGACTCCAAAAGAGTATAAGCTTTGTAGATCAAGAAGGAGAAAGCAGCCTGGATTCTTGGTCTGAGCAACCTGCACATCCAGGATTTATCCAGTGCAGAGGGGAGGGCTGAATCTCTGCTACACAATAAATACCTCCTGAACATAATCTGATATCCTGCTATATTCCAGTAAAATTTACATGAGCCATATCAAGAAACCAAATAATAACAGCACAGAAAAATAGAAGTATGTAGCATTCCATAAATTCCTACTCTTCTGCCATGTGTTAAGAGCCAGGCACAAAATGGACCCAAACCTAAGCCTCAAATAAGACAGTAGAGGTATTAAGTCTATTTTAAGAAGTATCTTACCAAAAAAGCCAACTACTTTCTGCAGAGAGAAAATTAATGTAATGTGCTGATCACTGAATAATTCAAATATATGGCCACATATACAGTAAAACATCTTTAAACAGAACAAGATGAATTTCAATAACAAAATTGATAGATAAAATGAAAGGCCAACAGGTGGATAGCCTAGAAAGGATAAAGCTTTCTCAAGAACCACAGGTTTCACTGTACCTGTAGGAGTCTTTGTACATAAACAAACAAACAAGTTCACTGCCAGAAAAACCTCTGCATGAAGGAACAATCTCCTTTCAGTATCTTACCAGTTACAGTAATTTCATGAGTATAAGCTGCACCAGATTATCAACCGCACTTTCTTTCGCAGCAAGGACCCGCATACAACAAAGTAACGAATTAGTAACAATCACACGATCGCAGGGTTTACTGGCGGGTGTTCAATTTGCAAACATTTTTCACAGATTGGGGTAGCCTTTAAACACAGCCTAAAAACTAAAAAAATATACAGAGAAAAATCACTCACTTTTATTAAACCTGCCGGCTCTGCTCTCTCCCAGGTGAGGGGAGGGCACAGCCCAGGGGGGCAAGGGCAGCGGGGCCGGGTGGGTTGGGGACCTGCTGCCCCAGGCTGTCAGAGGCAGCGGGGCCCGCAGGTGGGAAAGCTTCCTGGCGAGCGGCAGAGCCCCCCCGAGCAACGCACTGGCCCACCTCAGTGACGGGGTGGCCCCAGCAGCAGGAGGTGGGCCGCACTTCTCGCCGGCTGGGCCGGTGCCCTGCCCTGGGTGCTGCACAGCAGAAGGTGGGAGCGCGGAGCCTGGGCCCGCTGGTGTCCGCAGCCACACCATGTGCATGGGGTGAGCATGGCGCCGTGTCAGGGGTTACGAGCCCAGCAGAGCCGCGGGGCCTTGGCGTGCCCACAGCGCCACACGGCCCCGGCTGCGGGCCGGGCGGGGACGCGGTGGGTGATGCAAGGGATGGCGGGGCTCTGCTGCTCTTGCAGCTCGCACTTCCGGGTTGGCAAATTTCTGAACTTTGTCCATATATTGGCCACTCCGGTGTATAAGCCGCACTTCCAGGTTGGGACCAAAATTTTAGTCAAAAGGGTGCAGCTTATACTGGTGAAATTACTGTATATAAAACTACAATAAAACAAAGCAAACCTAACTGTGTTGTCTTTGGGCAGACTAGAACCCACCCTTATTTCTATTTTGACACCCCCAGCCAGGAAGCTTATATGCCCTGAAGTCACTTATAGCCATCACAAGTTTGGTGTCCCTGTAGCTTCTCATCTCTGCCCACTTCCTTTGATTATTCTTTTGCTTACAACAGTTCCTGCTTCTAAAGCAGCAAGTTTATATCATCATAAAACAGATGAATACTGACAAAACAGCCCATAAAATTCCCAGGGCCTCTCTGTCCCTCTCTGCTTGCAATTCCCACTTCCTCTTTGAGTTCAGCCTTTTAGCTCTGTACTTTGCAATCCCACAGCACATTTGTAGTTGTGACCTGTAGGTAAAGTAAAGGTGGTACTTTAGGGAGAATATTTCAGTTGTGCAGCCAATTAATAGAAACATGAGCTCTTGTATTACCTAGTAAAGAGAGTGATGGATGCTCAGTCACTTTGGATTTGAAACACAAAGGCTGATTAAGGAGAGTGGATCCTCTCTCATCTCCTGTCTGCCTGCAGGCCAAACTGGCACTTTTCAGGCAGATCCAGTCCTTCCCTTTCTATCTGTTAAATTTTGAAAGGTCAGCATCTCTTTATGTGTTTGCACCCTCTGAGACAAAGCCCATTTGGCATGTGCATTATTGCAGATAAAATCCACAAAAATCAGACTCCCCCAAGGCAGTCTGGCTGAGCTGCTTGGCTGGACACATTCAGCAAGCCCAGGCTGACCAAAGCCCACATCAACTGGGGACAGAAAGCAACTCCTTGGTCTCACTAAACTCACTTCAACAAGGGCATGTTGCCCATCCTTAACAAACTAAACATGTTCCAGCTCAAATTGTTTAGTATGAATTTGATTTTCATCATCAGGTATGCTTACATCTTGTCTCTACGGAGCAGTTTCTTGCCACACAACACGCTTAACACGTCGCACAATCTGTCCAATTACACAGCTCTTCATTAGTCAGGATGGAATCACAGTGAAGGTAGGGGTTTCTCTTAACTAAATATGAAGCCACATTTTTGTTTTGATCACCCTAATGCCAATGGCTAGAGATTATCCACGAATTAAGGTGATGCCTTAAGTTGTAACTTCAATATTATCCAGATTCTGTACTGCATTAATATATAACTCTGAACTTCATATAGACTGTTAGCAAGTTCTCCTCACAGTTTAGTCAGACAAAACAATCATTTGCCAGCCTGAAAACCATTGCAGTTTCAGGCCAAAAAAAGTGCAAACAGCAGCAAATTGAGTAGAGCAAACTGAGAGGATGGGATGGGCCCATCATCCATCTTGGGTGCAGACATGGCTACACTCTTATTCTGCTCAGGCTGTATCCTTCGAAGTCCTTTTTAATAGCTACCTACTTTATTCCTTTAACACTGTCGAGCCTCTATTCTAGGTAGCCTCTCAAGGCATCAAAGGCAAGACTCATGCTCCAAAAGAGCACAATTTGTCAGGTCTCTACAGACAGTATTTCATCTTGCATTTTATGAGAAGCACTGCATAACACAATTGCTTGAATAATAAAAATACATTGCTTCCTTTACACAACTTTTATTTCATATTTAAATTTATATAATTATATTTATATAAATATAAAATATAAATTTTATATAAATATAATTCAAATTTAACTCTTTGTTTACTATGTTTTTCACATTTCCAATAACTAATGTTTATCACAATATATATATGTGTCACAATAATGTTTATGTCAATATATGTAACCCAAATCAAGAACAGAGTCTGCATATTAAAGTAGGCATAGGGAGCAGGAAAAAAATGAAGGAAGGGGGAAAAAAGGACCGAAAGGGAAAGCACCAAGAAATTTTCCCAAATCCTAACTAAATACAGCTCAAAGGCAGACAATGAGGTATTATTTAGACAGCAGAATTAATGGAAAAATAAATAAAAACTGCTTAATAGAATGTCTGTACACCTAAAATTTACATCCATATCCAAGATATCTAGGAAAAAAATACCATAAATGACAGCCAATATTCCACTGTATTTCTCCAAGCAGTTATTAATTACAGAGCATTACTGAGAACAGAGTACTCTGCTAGCAAAAAATTACCAGAGCACATCCAAAATCAACAGCAAGGGCAGTAATTCCTGCCTCCTGACAACACTGCAGCCCATCCATCAGATCCTAACCCACATTACTTCAGGCAGTTTCCCATTTTCCACACAATTTTTGGATCAACTGGGTCTAAAATCAGTCCTACACAACAGAGCATTGGCCCTAAGGAAGGTGACATTGTCTTATTAAAGGGGTTTACTTTCTTTACACAGCTCTAACTTCATACACATTATTCTACTTGCTAAAGGCTGTAACTCTAAGAGCAGGGGATTTCCTTTGAAACAGCACCAGCAGGATGACACAAAATCTCTGGCTAAATGAAAGATGCTGTGAGCATCCAAGAAATACTAAATAAGCTCCCAAAATTTAACAGATATCCTGAACAGAAAGCACAAACCACACAGCACAATCACCGAATAATTCACTGTTACCCAACACACCACTCAGAAAATCCAGAAAATGTCAGAGAATGTCTCAATTTTACATTTACAATTAGAGCAACTTTTCCCCTGCCTTTATATTAATGATGGGAATTTAAACAAACATTAATATTATATGTGTGATTTGGAAAATATAATCTTTCTCCTGATCACAAAGTATCCAGAAACAGAAGCCATACTTCCCAAAAGAAATTGGGAAGTGGTTTTTTGTGGTTGGCGGTTATTTCCTTTGGATTTCTCAAACACCATTTGATTTGTGATGACTTCATGAGAAGCTCAGTCCAAGTAGCCTCTCTTGTAACTGACAGCTTCTGAAAGTGAAACTTTACAAGGGATTTGAGCAGCTGAGGAATTGTATTTTAGTAATTTTACCAGTCATTTACTAATACTAAAAGCATCTAACTGCTTTGAGTTAAATACAATGAAACCAGAATTTTTTCAATTAGTAATTTTATTTTGTCAGACTGAAAAGTTAAAGTTTAGCATTTTAAATGTCTTTTGAAATGTATTCACTCCTCTACCGTCCAAAACAATGGCAGAATGAAAAGTTACATTTGATTTAACTGGGGTTTTTAAGCTTTTGGGGGATGGAGAAAGGTGACATCAGAAATTTACCGCAGTTCTTCCTTGCTATAGACTTTTGTCAACAAGAACCGAAAAACCAGATATTTACATTACAAACTAACGTTTAGGGTAAGCAGTTTTTTTCTCTAATGCTAAAGATAGTCTGAAATTTGTTTTTGAAACTCTAAGGAGGAAAAAGATAGCAAGGAGTAAAAAATTATATCAAACAATCTTTTGAAACTGGGGCTTGATGCATTCTCTACGTCCAGAGCAGGTGAGTGTCAGTTCACGTTTCTCTCATGTGGTTTTGAGTTACATCCTAGCTACTCATGTGGTTACATCCTGCTTACTCAGAGCAGCTAAAAATGACTGCAGGAATACATGGAAGCCTGATTTCTCCCATCCCAGTCAGGCGGTGCAGGGTGGGAAATGCCAGTCGTGCCTTATGTCGTGACTCAGTGCAACGCTGCAAGACCAGAACTGATGGCTGAACTTCCAGACTGTGGGAAGTGTGTGTCTCTGTCCCATCAGGGACAGCAGTCCTGGGCACTCACCAACACACAGTGCTCTTTTTAACAGAGGTCCCTGATGATGACAAGATACATTTACAAGTTGCCCGTGACCTTTAGTGGCCAATCTGGCTCCTCCTGACTGCTGAGTACTGACCAGGCTCTCCACAGAAGGGAAAGATGGTGCAATCAGTGCAATATCTCATTTCTGCTTCCAAAAATTTTAATTCTCAAAATCAAGAGGCAAAATGACACAGAGGGATAGACTAAGAGGAGCTGCTTCCAGCATCTGGAATTACTGGTACATGCAAAACTCTGCAAACATCAAATTTTGTCCTCATAAACTGAAATGGAGCACTGAATTACTATTTCCACATAAAACCTTTTCTCTTTTGCAAATTATTCCCTTGGTGGGTCAAAAATTTGAATAAATAAAAGGAGTCATATTATCACTCAAAGTCTGAAGAAAAAAGAGGCAACAGAACTGGTAAAAAAAACTCCAACAGCAAAAGTATTACTTTAAAAGAAAGGTTAAAATGACATGTCATAACACCACCAAAGCATTTTAACCTTTTCACTTCAAAGAAAAATTGAAAAACTAATGAACTGATACTAAAGATATATTTTCATGAAATAGCATTCTTAGTGGAAAAGCACTCTGTCAGAAAATGTTGACCCAGCTGTAAGAATTTTATCTATAGACAGCTCAGAAGAAAAAGTGTTCTGTTTTGTATTGCTCACATTCAGAAATAAGTGACTTTTCACATGTTCATTTTGGACTCATTTATTTTTGTATAACATGAAATACAGTAAGTTTCCTATTTAGTTTTGAGTTACATTATCCTATAAGTTAGTCATTGGTTCAGGACTGAGAAATCTTCCGCAATCACCAAGTTGCTCAAGTCCAGCAATGTGGATGGAGCCATTTTCATTTATTTCACAGGAAATATTCTTTTTATTGTATCAACACAGCTGTGGCCCTTAACATTGCTGTTACATCCCCTTGGCATTTCAGAGTATTAACCATATCTTGTGAATTGTTTTAAGCTTTGGGATACTTTTGAAATGAATATTCATCTCCAGGAAAATTACTTGCAAGCAAGCTAATAACAGACACCACTCTTCAAAGCAGGAGCCTGAAAAATTTAGGCAAGTACTTCTCTTCAAACAAAGAGAGAAGTAGAAAAATGCATTTAAAAATTTACTGCAAATAAATCCTCCTTAGCTTTTAAGACTTCCAGGGCTTTGTTTGATAAACACCTACAAAATTCCTCTGGGCACAATGTATAGGAAGGAGGGAGCAGTAGTGAGTAGCACCTGTCAGAAACAAACTGCCCATCACCTCATTAAAGGGATAGCAGTCCTGGGTTGGAACATTCCAGGGCTGGAACATGATGAAAATTCCCCTTTTCCACCACCAACTCTCCAACAGCATCTACCCACCCTCTTTGCAGCCTGTCTGACAAACCTAAGGAAAATGAAGTCCCAGCTGCTTAGCTCATGTTGTCCCCCGGGAGATTCTCTCTTCCGGACTACCCAGATCTTTACTCTTGATCTGGCCAGCTGATAAACTTTAAGGACAGGTGTTAGGATACTGGGAACCAGTGGAGTTGCAAAAACCATTATTTCTCTCTAACCTCTACAAAGGAGTTCATCCAGCAAGTTGCTCTGTGCTCTGAAAGGAGGTAGAACACCACCGTGGCCAAGCAGAGTGCTAAGTTTTAATCCAAAAAAAAAAACCCCAAATCTGAAATCCCAAATCCATCACAAAACAGTGACCTTCCTCTGCTAGCCCTAGTGGGGCTTTTCTGAAACCTTGCAAAAGACACACACACTTCGATCTTCTGTTGCCAGTATCTTTGTGGTACGAAGTTCACAGCTATGCTAAGGGTGCTGCTTTTCTCCAATATAGTAGCAACAAATCGCACTAATCATCATAAACAAAACTTACAGCCACTTCTCTGCAACACGTCATAAACTTTCTATCAGTCTCCAGAAGTACAAACCAGCTGGGAAACCCCTTTCCAGTTGTACTGCAGGAAAAATCCCCTTGCCAGGCAGGTTTCAGCATCTCCTTGTTTGCTGAGCTTGCTGGGACACAAAAGCTAGGAGCAGGCTGAGGGAGGCAGAGGTCCATCATCCAGATCATGGCAACAAGGACCAGTGACAAGGCAGAAGTCCTGGCATTCTGAACCAGACACAGCTGTAATACAGCTCCTCTGGATCCTGTCAACACAGACAGCAGCTGCTCCCATTTCCTCTGCTCCACAGTGCAGCTTCCCCTCGCTCCTTCTCCATTAAAAGAAACTCATTCAAAGCAATAACTCTGGGAGTTTTTTAGATCTAAAAACTACTTTAAAAAAAAAAAAAAAAACTTATCTGATGTTTGATTTGCAAGATGAAGTTAACAAGTAAGAACTCTGCTATGCATTTAACTGAAACAGCAACAAATGAGAAGCCCTGTGTGAATGTCTCAACACTGGGAGGCTGGGTAAATCCCTATACCTTGAATTTGGCAGATTAAAGTAGCAGGTAAATCAGTGAATACAGCCAGAAGTTTGGCTTTCTTTAAGTGGGTAGCCACATAAAATACTTGTATTCAAACTCACTATTTAGTACCAGTTCCTGCATTAATTAAAAATACAAGCAGCAGCCTAGATCAGTATTACAAATTGCCAGCTCTCAAAACCCCTGCACTTAATCAAGCACCTTTGACAGATATTAATAACCAATCACTTCCAACATTCAAAAACACAGCAAGAATCAATGAAGTCAAGCTGCTGGCTTCTCTTATTGGTCTTACATTGTTTGCCATCAATGAATTTCCTTAACTTGGAAGTAACTTGGGACACCTTCACACAAAGCACTGTCCCATCTTGGCTACACAGACCTGAAGTTAAGCAATTGTAGGTGAGGGATCAGGCTCACAATGACTGTGATCCCTGACTAAAAAGCAGAAATCACCCTCTTAAAATAGCTAGAACCAATATTTTAAAAATCAAGACGAGTGACCCAATTTCCTCCCTTGTGTACTTCCCAAAAAGCAGCCAGGAAAGTATTAACATTCATACAACCAAAATTTTCAGAATGTGGAAGTGAAAAAGCAGTTTTGTTGTTTAGTATTGAGAAATGAAGATGCAATTTCTGGATTGCCCTTCAACCTATTTATACTCATTTGTCTCATGTTATCATTTAGTATTTTAATACTTAAAATGAAAATAAAACATGGTTACTAACCTGTGGGAAGAGAGAGTAAGTTGCATTGTCAATTGTGACAGAATATAAAAATTCCCCATCAAACCAGAGGTTCTTTCCCATAGGAGAATTCATCTTTGTCATAGCAAAGAGCTGCCCAGGGTCACAGCATTCTTCCAGCAGCTTCCTAAAGAAGGGAACAAAAGAGTAAGTGGTATTAATTGGAGCCTTGTCACACTTTTGTTAGTCATCACTCCTCACATCTGTGTTCCTGCTACTCTCAGGTGCTCCAAAGCCACACTTCCCAGCCAGCAGATGAATCATAGGACCCTTTTTTACTTACAGAAGAGCCAGAAAACCTGCTTTTATTTCAGAAAATCTTAGAAATAGACAGGAAAAAATATAGATCTAAATTTTCATTCAGACTAACATAAAAACAAAACCAAGATTGAGCAAAAGAAACTGCATCCTATACAGCCCATTTTAATGGATAAAAACTAGTCTCCAACACATACAGAAATCAGATAAGCTCCTTTGAAAATTTGATCTAAGGTACATAAATATGCAGAACCAAACATTATTTATGAAGAGCAGGCCTCCTAAAATCTCATACTTATGCATGGAAATTTTGGCACCTCTCTTCAGTTACTGAATGTCCTTGTGCTACATTCCTAGCAGCATCAGAGCCTGCTTCGTAACTGAAGGGCAGCTTGAGTCATCCCAGTATGATGGATATATATATAGAGAGAGTGACTATACTTGTTAGTGTCCCTGCTGAAACTCCGTATCCTCTTACTCCTTCGTTTCCCAAAAATACTACTCAGCCTGAGTAGAAATTGGAGAGTTGGTGAGGTGGTTGAAGGTTATCCTGAAAATTCTGTACCACATAAAACTCAGCAATTAATATCTTAAAATACAGAATGATGAAAAGCTCTAAATGTCCAGAATATCCTATCTTCCCAAAGCCTACACAGCACTAGGAAGGGTAACACTCACAGATCTATGTAAAACACAGAATTCCACCATTACAGTATAATATTGTGTTATCACATACATTCCTCATATATTTGAAAGAGACTGGAACCATTTCCAGTGGCTGCACAGTAGTTGTAAGCTGAAAATCATCAATTATTCATGACTACTAAAATGCTTGTTATAACTGTTCTCCTCTGCAAAAGAAGAGATTGCTCCAAATACAGTATTTGACAGTGGAGATTTTTCTGGCTGTCCGCAAACCAGTTTGCAGATTTTGGAAAATTATTTCTCTCTCTCTCAAGTGGAAAGAAAAGAATTCCACATATTTTTCCTATTCCCAAGGCAACTCTTTAAAAAAATGTTAAGTTCATCCAAGATCAGCTGGAGCCATTTGTTAAAAAACTGCAGAACAAAATTAAAATTTTCCAGTGAAATTCTGCAACTCACACCTCCTCTAGAAGTCTGGTCTGAGTAAAAAGCACAAAGAAACCGCAAATATCATAGAGGAAAATGATCTAGGGAGTATTTTATACAAATGAATTTTTTTTTAGCCTGGGCAGACTGAAACAGCTCTTCATACAACTCCTGCCCTATTCATTAGATGAGATATATATCCCTACTCTTTCCTATCTCCTAAAACTTCTATCAGCTCCCTCTGAATTCTCCATTAATAAACCTATTATGAAAAGCAGCAGGGGTCTCCTGGAAGAGCCACAAATAGGGAGGCCACTTGTTCAAGAATGAAGCTGTGTGTATGAACACGAAAAACTTGTGTAGTTGTGTGTGATCTCTGTCAAAAAAGAATAATTACTGAAAGTCCCTCTTTCTGATACAAATCCCAAAGTTACCAAGCAAGAAAACTTCACAGGAAAATGTTCTTTTAAAAGCAGAATGGGTTCAAATACAAACCTATAGTAGGATATTTTGCAGGATCAGGGAGACTGAACAGTTTGCTGAGTTTGATTTAAATGTACATAGAAGCATAGGAGTTGCAACAGAATTTGCAGACCTGCAGCAGCTTTTAGCCAGGAATCTCCATTCACTGCAAGCATTCCTTCACTTGCAGGACATAAACAATATGCTTTTGATTCAAACTTCTCTCCAGAGACAATCTGTATGTGAAAGGACTTAATATTGGGATTGAAAAGACCCTCAGGTCTAAGAGCACTTAGGGAACAAATCCCTACTTGTGAGAGAGGCAGGAGAAATGTTCCTTGGAGAATCTCACTTAAAACCCCTCAGATTTCAGTTGTAATTGTGCACCAGGCAGATCATTAAGCAAAAGGCAGCCTCAGCACTGAGGTTGTAAGCTGAATTCATCCACAAAACTTTTATGAAACTCCAAAACTACTTATTCTCCACCTTAAGTTAACACACTTTGCAGTCTGATTTCAGTTTGTAGACAGTTAATGCTTAACCGCACCCTGGTTTGACTCAAGCGCCAGTCAATAATGACACACAAGCTATTTTGAACATCCCAAATGCAGCCAATATAACATCTAAAAGAAAAAATGGACAATTCTACAGCATGGGCTATCAGCCAGGACATCACAGCTCTTTAGCTGTCTTTTCTCTGTAAGTGGGGGGTGGGTCCTGCCGCCCCAGCACAGCCCCATTTCTCTAGCTGCCTTGGGATGCTGTCCTCCATGGACAATGTAAGCACCACCAGCAAGGCAGGGGAAGCAAAATTCTTCCTCTCAGCTTTTTTCTTTTAAATCCATACAAGCCAGGTATACTGCACTAATGTGAAAAAGATCAGATTGATGGAGAGCCACTTGTCACACAGCAGCAAGACGAAGGCATCTTCACAAAGTTACTGGGAAGGTGATGCCTGGAAGTGTTCAAAAAACAAGGGTGATCCAGAGCACATGGATGGGGAAAGGACAGAAGAAACTACAGCTTGATGCTGCTCCTGCAGGTCCCAGCAAATGCCAGCAGTCCCCTCACTTAACAAGGCCACTTATTCAATCATTGCACAAAAATGTTAACATGAGACTTATTATTTCCTTAGAGTATGACTTTAATGGAGCATTAAAATAATGACTGAGGCTCACATCCAAGTTTGAGATAAAAATAATTTATGAAGTGAATTACTTCAGTCAGACTCTGCTCAGCTGCCTGGATTTAGGTGGCATCACACTAACCTTGATCTAATGACTGCAAAACAGAGCCAGGATCTGACAGCACAGCCTGACACAAACCTTCCCTTTACATGGCAGCTCCCATTCGCCTCAGCTTCCCCTGTTTTGCTTTGGGATCAAATGAATCTAAAGGCCCAGAAAAAAGAGAAGTATCAGTTGGTGTCAAGACAAAACCATTAGGCCTTCATTCATAACCAGGGTTTTGTGGAGCTGCTGGAATCCAAAGCACAGATGGTCACTTGGGGAGATTTGCACAGATCCATTTCACTGCAATTTATTAATTGCTTCCATCTACATTCCCCCAGCAGAGGTAGGAAAACCTATCAAGAGCCTTATGGAGTCCTCAACTAAACGAACACCTAATTCCCAGCATGCACATCCCTTACTGGAAAAACTGCAGGGATTAATATCAATAATGTCTCTGAAACACATCTGGCTTGACCACCTCTTACAGTCTCAAAATCTAATAATGAAATTCTCCTCATTATGTCTTTCATGTAATGTTTCCATAAAAATAACACATCCATATGTTTTTGCAAGAAGTTTTGGTGGCAGGGGAAAAACCAAAATCTCTGCTTAACATATTGTCTTTAGTAACCCTCTTCAGAGTCTGATTTTTTGGCACTTCAGGTTGTTGGCTGAATTTTAGATTAGTTTTCATCCCTCCTTTAGGAGATCCTTAAAGGAGGCTGCTGAAATTTCAACCTCCCCTGCAAAGAGCAAAAAGTTGGAGTTTCCTGAATTTCTTGCCATGGACCAAGTTTTTTTACTCTTTCCAAAATTCCTGTGGCTATTGTCTCTTTTTCAAATCCACCCCTAAATATTTCACTCTAAATAAAGCCTAATTATTTCTAGAGTAGCTATGTCCTGCTAACTACAGGGACAAACTGACCTCTCATTACTCAAGCATCCCATGCCATCCAAGAACAGAAAAAATCTAGGCTCATATCCCATCTCCCACAGTAGGCAGCAGCCAATGCCTGCAGCTGTAAGACAGCCCTCTCAAACACTACATAATGGCTCTACTTGTGGCCATTTTTTGTTCCAAGCTGGCAGTCTCAGAATTTTATGGGCCTTCTACAATTTTTTCTAGAATTTTATGGGTATTCTACAAAGCTATTTCAAAACAGTAAAATCACTGGTTCTACTACTATTGGTGAGCTTGGAGCTGCATTTGGCATTTGGCTTCTGAATATTATGCTAAAACATTGTTGGGTTTGGTCACACACATTGAATTTCTCTTCCCCAAAATTCTCTTCTAAAAAGCTCAATCTAATACTTGTAATTGGAGATTAGCTTGAAGAATTCACTGAGACTTTGAAGTGTTCATGGTGTTTAAAGCACCTTACTACTCCAGGCATACCACCACACTCAAGATTAAATTGAAAATTATCCTCAGCAGAACTGGGAATATGATTTTAAAACCTCCCTCCTAAGAAAAATCACCCAGACAAGTATCAAATGAATAAGAGAACGGCCAGTGCAAATGCTCTTGATACCCACAAAAGCATACCAAATTGGAATTTTGGCACAACAGTCATAGTTGAAGCTCTAGCTAAAATTAAGACCTTTGCCAAATACAACATCTAAATCCAGAATACGTTGCTGTGCACAGGTTCCCTTCTGAAAATACCCAGTTACCCAAGCTTGAAGAATAGGTCTAAATGCAATGAAAAAGAAATATGAAAAGAGTGGATACCACAGAGCAGGACAGAGATAATCTGATTTACTCTACAGTTGAGGTCTCTGCAATATGGTAAGATTTTATGAAGACTAAAGTCATGACCGTTTTCCTTCTCACATTTTTTATTATATTGTTTCTTGATGTGAAACTTTCAGCCTATTTCAATGCCACCTGAAGCAATTTCTGGTGTCTGGACTTTACAAGGATCATGCAATATTTCCCCAACTTCCTCAAGAGAAGAAAGTTGCCAGGACAATAAAAAGCTCACAAACAGTAAATCATGCCTGGCACAGCATCCTGCATGGAAGGAAAGAGGTTGCGTTGCAGAGACCACAGAATAAGAACAATTCATGAAAACCATCTTCATTAGCTCAGCAACAGAGCTGCTATGACTTTTGAAAGTAAGAAATTAAACTATAAATTAATGATAATTTGCTACAAATTGCCAAATTAATAGTTGAGGAGGAAATTATAAAATCAAGAACTTGCACCTTTTCTGCTTCATCAGTATCTTTTTAGAATTTACTTTCAGGCTTTTTTTAGGTGCTCAGAAGTGAAACAAAGTATTTTATTTAACCTGAGAATCTGGTTTTCACTACCTATTTCGATTTATTCAGAGAATATTTGGGTTTTCATTACCAATTTTAGAATCACTGATCTGGTGCCACCTACGCAGTAGAGTTCCCAGTTCTGTTTCCCAGATTGCAAAAGAAATATAAAACTGTTTTTTCATCCTGTGGGATGATAAGGTTACCCTATCCTTGCTGCCTTGGCCTTGAACAAACCAACCCTGCTGCATTCTAGAAGGTAAAATCTGAGCTGTCAGTCATCAAAGCACCTCATCCTAATCTCTGACTGATTTCAACTATTTTTTCTTATACAACTGATACATTTCTCTTCCAGACACATTCAAAGTGTCAGAGAAAATGGGGGGTTTGATTTTCATTATACATTTAGTCACATTTAGATGGGAGAAATACAGATGAGGTTAAAATTTGCCAGGAGTTATCATTTGATTGAACAATATTTATGAACTAGAAGAAACCAGGATGTAAAGCTGAGAGAACTGGGATTTTTCGGCCTGGACAAGAGAAGCTTTGGGATGACCTAGTTATGGCCTTCTGGTGCCTGAAGAGAGGTGGGAATGATGAAGATAGATTATTTCCAAGGGCCTGGAGTGAAAGGACAAGGGGGAATGGCTTCAAATTGACTGGTTTAAATTGGATATCAGGAAGAAATTCTTCCCTGTGAGGGTGGTGAGGCCCTGGTACAGTTTCCCAGAGAAGCTGTGGCTCCTCTATCCCTGGAAGTGTCCAAGGCCAGGCTGGATGAGGTTCTGAGAAACCTGGGATAGTGGAAGGTGTCTCTGCCAATGGCAGGGGAGTAGAATGAGAAGATCATTAAGATTTGTTCCAATCCAGGGCATTCCATGATTCTGTAACTGAGTGAATAAAAGTCTACCAGATCACCTGACAAGCTTTTGGTTTGTTTTCTCCTGTCAATTTTTTTTTACTTAAATATGGAGCAGCTTTGATCTGAAAAGCTACCACAACCCAGAATTGTTCACTCTGTTTCAGGGAAACACATTTTGATTCATGCAAACTTGTCTCAAATTCCTATACTCAAACCCTGCTTGCAAGCTTTGAAATACAAATTATAAGGTATGAATTATAGAGTACGAATTCTAGGACTTGGTCAGATGAAATTTTTCTAAAACTCTCATATCAGATGTATAAAAGAGCTGTATTTTAAGGAAACCACCACAAACTGTGACTAGCAGTAGCAAAGATATCCAAATTATTCATGCAGTAAAATCTACCAGAATACAAGATGTCTCTGAGCCATCTGTATTTTCCCAACCACATCCAGGAGAGACAGCAGCAGTGACTTGAAATCCCACCTGAGAACTGCAATGGGCAGCCACACTGCCTGGAGAAGTGAGGAACCTGAACATAAGCCCAAATGATGGTTTCTGGGTGGCAGACAGAAACCTCGCACAATGCTGAAATCCAGCCTTTGCTTTGGTAATGCTGCCGCCACCACCATTCCCTAAATACAACTGTGTCAGAGAGGACACAGGGCTCATCTCATTTACAGTGTTTGAAATGCAAACTGAGATCACTTCAAGCCTTCCTCATGGAGAGTACACGTTTTAGGGTGGGCTTCATCTCAGACTAAACACCTACCTCCTCTCTAATGACCATAAAGGAACATGTACATTTGATAGCTTTATTCCAATCCATGAAGCCAGGTCTGCTGCTCCAGATCCTAGGAAGTCAATGGAGGCTTTTGCAGCAAAAGTGAGCTGTGAGAAAGGGAGTCTGCTTGTCTTCAGCACCCCATGGAAGAATCCTGTTTGCCAGCAGCCCCATCTGATGGGTTTTCATCTCTGCTCACACATCCCTCACAGTGTCAGGAAGATGAACTGGAACAGCTGAACTGACAGGTGATACTGTCACAGAGAATTCAGAGGCAAAGGGGAGCGGGGCAGGGGAGGAGATTAATTGCTATATGTGCTATCCATTTTCTTTATTTTTAATCTTATGAACCTGGCAGGAGGAGAGCAGTTTTCACAGACATGAGGCGAAATTAATGAATGGTTGTCTTGCAAAACAGCAGAACCATCAACTGAGACACGAAGTTAAACTACATGAGCTGCTGCTACAGGAGGGAATAGTTGTTCTCACCACTTCCCTCCTACCTTCCAGTGAAATTGCTGCGTGCTTTGTGCCACCACACACAGAGAAGTATTTGGCCTCAACAAGGGTACAGGGCGGCTGTTTTCTTTCAGGAGAAGGAGATTCACTACAAATTACAATAATTTCACGACTATAAGGCGCACCCCTTTGACTAAAATTTTGCTTGAAACCTGGAAGTGCGCCTTATAACCTGGTGCGCCTTGTATATGGACAAAGTTGCAAAATTTGCCAGCTCGGAAGTGCGACCGCGAGCGCCAAGCCGCAAGGAGGGGCAGGAGCAGGCAGCCACGGCTGCCAGGAGTTGCACTGGGAGGGAGGGAGGGAGGGAGCAGCCACAGAAGCCCCGAGCCGCAGTCACCCTGAGCCAACCTGGAAGTGCAATCCGCGGCCGTGCCACAGCAGCCTCGAGCTGCCCTGAGCTGTGGGAAGCCCTGAGCCACTCCAAGCCGTGGGTCACCCTGAGCTGCGGGCCTCCCTGAGCCACACCTCGCCAGCCGGCGCCGGGGACGGGCAGGAGTGCCGGGGCCCATGCATGGGGAAGGCGCCTGGGGCTGCGTTTAAAGGCTACACCAATCTGTGAAAAATGTTTGCAAATTGAGCACCTGCCAGTAAACCCCGTGATCGCACAATTCTGTTACTAATTAGTTACTTTGTTGTGCGTGGCACAGATCCACGCTGGAGGAAAA
>PYHW01010297.1:2860877-2871849 GCA_013186435.1 Turdus rufiventris
GCAGTCAATTATCACACCTCAGTGACTTCTCCACCTGCTTCTTCAACCCAGATAAAAGCCCTGTAAGTCTCCTTGAAAAATGTGCCTATCCAAAAAAGTCCATAGAGTGCTTTTCACTAATTTGATCCATTCACTCATGCCCCTTGATAGAAGGAGAACTAGACGGAAAAAAAAAAAAAATCCTTCATTACACAGATTTCCTAAGAGCTGAGATAACAGAAGTAAAGAGGTAAGAAATACTCTTGCACTTGTCACTCAAAGTGGTTTTTAGTGCAAAAACTGTAGTTGACCCAGCAGCCATGGCCTATACATGTGACAGAGGCAAGAATATGTAAAAATATCACAGGAAAAGGCATGAAAAAACAATATCTTTGTTTTGTTATCAAGGCCTATGAAGGTGCACATCTGGATAAAAGTTTTAACCCATCAAAGGTGGATGAATAAATCTGAAGTAATAGACTGAAGGGAAGCCCCATTTTGAAGAGAAACTTGCTCCTCTCATTTCTCAGAAACTGCCTCCCACATCTCATAACTATCAATTGTTTAGGAGGTAGAATGAGTTTTGCCTGGTTGGGAAGCATCCATCTGATGCCTGCCAGCCAGCAGGATCAGCCAAATAGGAAGCCAAAAAAAATAGAAAATCTTGGGCTTGACTGCTCTCTTTTCTCCAGTTTTTCATTAAACTGGTAGGAGCTCACTACCTGTAGGCCTTCTATTATTCCATTTAATTTGGATGAAATGTGCCAGTGAGAGAAATTTCTTAAAGTGAGTGGATTATGATTGGAGATTCCAGTTACATCACATTTCCAGCAGACTGAAAAGGGGGAAGAAAAATACACCATAAATGCCAAATAATGCCTTGCTTTAGCTTCCTTGAAATGGACACTGACAAAACTGTGTGCTCTTTGTTGCTTCTGTACACCCAGAACTACACAGCAGTTAAGCCGTAATAGTCTGATTTTGGATGAAAGCCAGGATTTACTGCATCACCGAGCACTGATAGTGCACTTCACTTACAACCCTAGCTGCTGCAACCACCGCCATCACTACTGTAAACAACTGACCATCAGTTGGCCAAGGATCCAGAAATATTTTTGAACTGAGTTCAGTGATCCTTCTGTGTGCTGATAGATGGCTTCTAACAGATAAACAAGAACAGTAAAATTATCACAGATTTAAACAGAGCCATTTATCTGAAATGCACCTTGAACCTGCAATTCCTCTATTTGCAGGCAAAAGCTTAATTTTCGAAATGTTGCTAATGTGTTTTAAACATTGCACAAGTGCTAGGTGCTATAAAATCAGCTTTACTGATGTAAACACTTTGCTAAAGGCACTAAGATTAAAATAAAGTAAAGACATATCCACATTGGAACCTCTTTTTGTGAGAATTCTAATTCCTAGTCTTTTTAAGTCTCTTGTGGTGAAGCTACAGAAAAAAGGTTAAATGGTAGTCATCTTGCACTCATATTTAATTCCATCATAGTGTAATTCTTTTGCCTCTTTACAGACTTACTGAAATAAAATCACACCAGCTCTGGGTTGAAATGAGTCTGTTCTTACAGGGAAGATCAAATGAGATGCTCTCACAAATCTGCTTCAGACAGCAGTTCCAAGAACAAGAGGCCATATACCCTGTTTGTCTTCACACCTTTATCTCCTGTAGGCCCAGTGAAACTCAAAAATCAAGTTTATTGATGATCATCAGGGACTCTGTTAGGATGAAACAAAAGCAGAAGCAAATTCTGAATCACAGAATTTCTTTTTGCTACTCTCTTACTTCCATTCCCAGTGGCCCCAGCTGTGGTGAACAATTGTATCAACTGTATCAATTGATTTGAGATGGTCAAAGCTCCATTTTTCAGGAGCAAAATCACTCAGGAAAGTGATTTTTTTTTGTCTTTCTGAATATATCTCAGTAACAAACACTGTTAACACTGCATTAGGAAGGACAAAATGCTGATGCAGAAGTAATATTTTGCCATTTGGGCTCAACAATGCTGCCAACTTACTAACAGCTCTGTAAAACACCTCTTGTGATTACTTAAAACGTTCTCAAACCTGCCCTCTTTGCCTAACACTCACTATGGCAAAGAAACCTCAGGAGTCTCTAACAGAAGGTGGGAACAGCCCAGGAGATATTTCCTGAATTTCCTCCCACATCATCTCATTTCTGAGTCACTCCACTCCTTCACTGGTAACCTAACCCGGCCAAGTCTCTCTGGACAGAGTCACAACACTAATCCATTGCTCACCACAAACATCCACTTGGATTTCAGGGTGTGCAAAACACTGGGAATTCCCTGGGTCAGACTTAAGCAGTGGGAATCTAAGCACTTCTTGCTTCATCTAAACTGTGATCTGCATTTCTATTATGTAACAGCTGCTTCCAAAGGACATGCAGAGGCTCATCATCTGAGCTATACCAGACCCTATAAAGAGCTGGCAGAACTTCCCCCAACTCCCAAGAAAGAATTTTCCAGTGTAATCAATAAACCTGGCTTTCACTACAAATATTCACATGGTGCTGAAAACAGTTTCCAAAACTCACTTCCAAGGCATTCAGAAGTTCACAGGCACCACTACAGCTTGTCAGAGCTCTGAAACAATCCTTGTAGATCATAGATTACATAACTCAAACAGCTCCTTCCACCAAGGTCATCACATATTTACAGCTTTCAAAATTTCATCCCATTGCACACTGGTTTGCCATTATCATTTAGGAAACTATATTTGGCAGTACTCCCTACAAACAGGGAGTTTTGCAGCACGCCGCAATGTTTAGTCGTTCTGGGGTGGGGAGATTTCCTGCGCAGGCACAGAAGAAGCAGAAGTAGAAAACAGAGAGCTGGCAGTGAAAAATAAGTGAGCACAAGACAGGAAGCATGTTTGAGTCTATCCTAATCTAAGCAGTTTGCTGTGCTATGCTCTGTGCTGCTGAGAATAAACCAGGAATGCACAAACTCCATTACCCAGAGCAATCAAACAGCTTCCAAAGGGATAAACGTGATTTATGTACTAAGCTCTTATAGGCCTGAAATCATGGCAGAAAATGCAATTTAACCAACTTCTCCCTCTGCTCAATCTGGTGGCCTTTAACAAGCTAACACTCCATGTGAAATTAGAAATCCTAAAAACCTGTCAAACACAAACCACAGAGATTATTACACACTATGGCTCCTACCCATTTTGCCAAGATTTTTTTTTTTTTTCCATCCACATCTCCTGCCTCTGCTATATGTCAGACCTGCCCCCAGCTGTACAATCACATCTCCCCTGCACAGCCATGTGTGGGTGGGTGGGGGGTCTGGGAAACCCTGGGCTTCCAAGTGCTGCAGAACAGCTACAGGAAATGTTCCTGGCAGAAATCAAGTCTGGAGTTTTAGTTTCCCCTCCTCTTTCTGACAGAGTTTCCCATCCTTTATAGACTTCTTTATTCTGAGAGAACCCCGTTACAAGGTCCATTAGAGTGAAGGTAGTAAACAGGAGACCTGTTGCTGTTTTGGGAGGTGCCTAGCATACTACAACAAAGCAAAACATGCCACTTTGAAACCCTGCAAGAGTTATATATACTGCAACACTATGAAATCCTAAATAAAAGCCAAGCCTGAAGAGTCTGACATATACAACCACACATATCAAGGGAAACTATTTTGGGTTGAAGTACTGTCAAATTCTTAAGTTTAATTAGCTGCCATGCTCCAGTTTTCACAGACTACTCATAATCCAAAGAAATCTAAATATTAAAAATACTTGAGCTGGGTTCTGAAAAGATCTGAGGGAGGAACTTATAAACCAGCTCTTTCAAACAAGGCAAGACATAAAACTCACAGACACGTAGTCTCTCTGGCTCGTGTATCCAACCTGAGTTTACTTTTACCCAGGAATCCACATCCACATCCAATCCACATGAGCTATAGTGCTGAGAACAGAAACCTCCTTTAAAAGAGTCAAGGAAATCCCTGGATCACAAACTCTGGGTCCATTAGGAGACTTGTATCTATCTCCCTGACACCCATAGGAAGGGCAACACATGCAAGTAACCTGGGAGATTTCTGGAGTGTGTCAGGGTTAATTTTTGGTACAGATATTGATGGATCAGCTTACAGCTGGATCTATTATTCACTAGCAAGAAAGCCCTGATTGGGGATATATAATCAACAAAACCTCTGGCCCATGAAAAAATGCATTCAGGATCCTGAGGGGAGTGAGGAAGGAAGGTGGCAGATTCTCTAATTTATTGATTGATCCTGAACTCCTCAGTTTGGACTGGAAGTAGCTCATAATCCTTTGGGAACATTGTGGAAACTACATGTTGGAAACAAGAATCCCACAGTCCCTGGCCCCAAGCACCCAGGGCATTCTTTCTTTCTGACCCCTTTGTCCCCAGGTTCTTGAGGCAGCACTGCACTTACTCCACAACGAACTAACCGAACCTGTGGTTTTCCTTGCTGCTACTCAGTAGAAATAAAAAATGTGACCTATCAGGAAAATAAATGTCAGTGTCTTGATCTGCATGAGAAGACTCCCACGTTCATACCCACAGGATGTAAACTACACAAAAGTTAACCCAACATACTTTTTTCTTTGAGCCTCAGTTCCCAGGCCTGTTACAGCTGATTTGAGAGCATCTATCTACTGGGCAGTCTGACTGCCACCTTTTTAGGTCTCAAATTCATCTTGAAAATTCACCTTGAGGCTCAAGAATGCATGACAAGTTACAGAGCTCTACTGAATCATGGCCAGTTGGTCTATGCTACTCATTTCAAGAAACTTAAGCAGTGAATTATTTAGGAAAAAAAAAAAATGATCAGTTCAGAAGCAACAACTGAACAATTTTAGAGGGCAATAATTCAGTTTCCACAATAATTAAACTGTTTACTGCAGGGCTGAAGATGAGCTATTTAGTTTTCAATAGCATGGTGACATTTTGTCTTCTAGTACAATGTCACAATCTAAAAACCAAGCAGATAAAGAAGTAAATCAGTAAAAAAAGGGTGAATGAGCCAAGGAGGAAGCATATTTTTTTTAATTGATTAAGCAGCAATCTAAGAGTAAGACAAATATATTTAAGAACTAACCATTCCAAGAACACGTGCACTTCCTTAATTCAGCATGATGAAGGTTAAGATGGAATTGACTGTTTATGTAAGCACTAAGAACATGAAAGGTTGTTGTAAGTAAAAAGAGTAATTTGGAATGAGGTATTAAATTAAGTTACCAAAGGCTAAATTAAGTCTCAAAATGCTAAGAACCTGAGACATTGATTTATTTGGGAGATCATACTACTAACTACATTTATTGCTTGACTTTCTCTGCAGCATTTGGCACCAGGCCTTGAACAGAGATAGGAAACTCAACTAATAGGACCTGGTGCAGCAATTGGTCCTGCTAAAGACTTTTCTGTGATTTTATGGACTGCAATAAAAGCCCGTTATCAGTTGATTTTTGCTGCACACCTCTCACAAATCTCCTGGAGACCCCCACAGGATTCCTACAAGCACTGGGAAGTAGGCATATTTGGGGCAGAAGCTACATGATGGAAATGCTGCAGAAGAGAGAGAATGACAACACCCAAGACCCAGAATTTCACTGCTTTGCACCCTGCCTCCCGCACAGAAAGATGACTCTGGAGAAGATGCTGGCATTTTGACACTCAAGTGTAGAAGCTCCATGTCTGCCCTCACAAATCCCTCACCTTTCCCAGAGCTACTCCAAAGCTTGGAACCAAAACTGGCCAAGTACACGTGGAGTTTTGAAGTAGCTAAATATCCCCAAAACAGTGAAGCTTGGAGTTCTTTCTAAATACACGTTATGTATGCACCCATTTAATGCCAACAATGTGTATGATCCTACTAAACACACAGTAAGAAGTCATCTCATCAGAAATGCTATGGATGGCATCCAGACAGAACAAAGCATGCCTTTGTTTTAGAGTCTCACCTCAAAACCATAGTAACCAACCCTAGTTTGAGATGAGAAGTCAAAGTCTGCTGCAATTCACAATCCCTCAGCCTGAGCTGCTGGTGCTCCAAAGGGCAATCTAACCCTCAGCAAACATGAAGTTCACTAGATGTCAAGCCTGTGGACTGTCTATTTGGCAAAATGCAATCAGAAAATGAAAAAAAAAATAGAGCAACAAATGTTGTTTTCCTGTCTTTTTGCTAACCATATGGACATTTTCCCTACCACAGCTCTTAAGTAGGACAGGTACCAGAGATAGCTGCAGTGAGTGGGCTGTACTCCACATATTTCATCACTCCACTTCCAAATCTCACTACTTCAACAGTCATCTCTAGAGCAAAATGATTCTCCTATCTTGTAGCATGAAAATGCCCTCTCCTATTATGGTTTCATAGCCTCTCTTATACCTCAGGCCATTGAAACTGGACCCTCAATTTACTCAAGTGACCTGCTTCCATCCGGTACTTGAACTTCTTCACTGAAATTAGATTTTACCTCACGCTGTTTTAATTAATTGTTACTTCCTTGGGTTATCTCGCTTAACAAACTGAGCAGCCCTTGAACTGTCCACTTCACTGAATATTTTACCCTTAATTGATTGCTTTTCTGATTTAGCCACATACTTGTTCTCAAATTTCCTAACCATGGTCTTTCTCTGCTGTTCTGCTTCACGTGAATGTTTCTTTATTTTATTCTCTACTTTTTATGTTTCTTCTTCCTCAGTGCCTCTGCTGCCACAAGCTCCTTGTCTCTATTGTGTTAAGCCCCAGCAATCTTCCACCTGCCTCCCACCCTCCCAAGGCTTCTCCATCCCACCACCTTCCCTCCTGCTCTCCAAGAGCATTTTCCTTCCTTCTGGAGCACTCCATTCCACAATCCTTTCCTTTCAGCTGCCAAGAGGGTTCTGACGCTTTTCCCAAGAGAGTTTTCCAACTTAGCTTTTATGTAAGAATATGAACATATGAAGGAAGGCACCCTGCTCCTGAGAGCAGCCAGCAACCAGGACAAGACCAAATGCTGTCAGAGCTGTGCCCCCAAGCTGGACATGGGCAACACCTGCTGCCTCACTCCACAGTCCTATCACCAAGAAGTTGAGGGATCTGGGACACAACCACAGCCTAATTTTCACCACTATTTATAGAGCATGCTACCCTAAAATGGGAAGAGTAGCTGGCGACAGCTGAGGTAGTTCTGGAAATCATCCAAAGCATTAAGGCAATCCTTTTCCAAAACACCAAGGCACAAGTTATTCTGGAGCTGGCATGCCTATGATGTCACCTGTAAATTCCCAAAGGACAGCAGGCACAGCCACCACCTCCAGGCAGGGAGGGATGCATGGGCAGGACCAGAGAAAGGAGGGAAGAAATCCCAAGAGTTCCTCCCCACTCCTTTTTTCAGAGGACGTGCATCAGCTTGCTCAGGGAAAGCATAAGCCCAGAGGACCCAGAGTACTTTTCACTGTGAATTAACTTTCTGAAGGTTTATGGTCTTTTACAGAATCAACATTTAAAAGTGACTGCTAAAAGAGCAAGCAAAAATCCTAAACATCCTTCAATAAATTTATCCAAGATATATACACAGTATGAGGACCAAAGTAAAAATTCACTAAATAAATCATTCAACCTACTTAGTCCTGAAACAAGTAATCTAAAGACAGGAATATTGCCTGAAAGTTGGTTTAAAATACTTTTAAAGTCATGTTTATGTGCTCAGTCACTTGTCCAGAGTGTTTTGGAAGATCTTCCTCTGCAATACATTCAGCCCATTCACTTTAGACCCAAAAAGGTGATGAAATTACAATGCCTGGCCATTTCTTCCTTAAACTTGTTTAAAGTCAATCTGTTCTTAGCAGTTATCCAGGTTTTTGAGAAATACCTGTACACTGGCAGGAACTTATGAGTGGAAATAGCTTACTTCTCAGGACTTTGGAATCTCTTTTTAATTTCTCTAAGGTAAAACAAATTATTGATCATAAATAGAAAGGAGTAAGAGTGTCACCAGACAGACTGCAAAGCCACATGAGACACTACGTGAAACCAAATGATTAAGCTAAAAGTTCTTTGGGAGAGAGCTGATTAAGCTCTAGAAGCACTGAGCAAGCTCATATTCATCTAGGTTGACCCCTCATTTCAAGTGACAGCACACTGCACATGTTCTCCTGGTTATGCCACAGAGAAGAGAGCCCACACTCCAACTGGAACCCCAGCAGTCCATTTCCCTTCACACCAGCAGAGGGAACTTTGCTTTTTTCCATGATGCAGATCTGATGTTCTGCTCAGATGAGAAAACAGATCTTGTACTAAATTTGTAAAACCAACTCAACATTTTCCCATAGGTTTGGTGGGGAAAAACAACAAACTCAACCCTCTTAGACTTTCAGTAGCAATGGCCTATTAGACAAGCAAACTACAAAACAGTTAGTTCTGGTTTTTTGAATGAGAGAAAGCATCAAAGACTCAATGCAAAAATAAACATGTTCTCAGATGTTGGCTCCATTAGCATTTACTGATCTACACTAAATATGTGTTTTCCACTTGTTCTGTTATCTAAACACATCTATCAGAATTATTTCTCTATTGATAGGCTAACTTCTTTGTTGTTCTTACTATTTGTGGATCAGAAAGCTCGAACAGCACACCGCCATTCCCTTCTGGATATATTTAAAGGCAATGGCTTAAACGGGATAGAAAGAATAAATATCTCATGTGCATTTTTACTGTTTCGTCCTGCTTGGCCTGCATGAACCTGTAGATGTACAGCATTTGTCCATAAGGCTCAGCAAGTGTGTTTGCACTAGATGTTTGCTGGTTGCCAAGACAAAATGTTCAATAATATGACCTATGAAGGAATGCCTGGATTGGTTTTGTTTCTCCTATTCCTTTCACTGTTGCAGTTTCCTTAATTTAAAAATACATCTAATTATAGGGTGATATGTAATTCTCACTATAGCAATCTCTAGCACTTAAAAACTGTGAGTCAGGCCCCCAAAATGATGATGAAGCGCAGAAATTAGGCATCTGAATTGCAACCCCCCACACTGGATTTTTACTTGCCTTTTGGGGGCCAAGCCACTATTCACATTTACAAGCACTTCCCTGTAGTTATGAGGACTAAAACACTCATTTCTATCCCATAAAACCAAGACTGTCACAAATTCACTTGGCTGCAGGAGCTGGCACAGCTATTATAAGGGTGGGCATTCTCCAAGTCATATTAAATGCCACTAGCCTCAAAATATGTAGTTCAGCATTCTTCTCTGCTTTCCTCTGAGAGAGGAGCAAACATCACCAAGCCAGGTGGAATTTTGCAGGGGGATATCCCCTGGATTGCTGAGCCTCAGAGCTTCAGAGCCTGAAAACAGTTGGACTCCTGGTCCTTGGCAAGAAGTGTCCTCCTCATACTCCTAAGTTAAGACTATCAAAGCGATAAATCTTTAACTCCTCTCCACGTAACTGAGGAATACTGTTAGCTACATAAACTTTCAGAGAACTTACAAGTGAGCTATCTGCTTTACAGACTTATGTAGACAGACCAAAGTTTCTCAACCCATTTCTTAATTATATCACAAAAATTACAGAGATCTAAAAGCGCATAAAATTATATACCGCATGCATTTATCTCAAATTTATTTTTCAATTCAATCTTTAAGCAAGCTGTAGACAGAGTAGACTCACTTCATCATTCCCATTCTCATCTGATCCAGCAGCATTCCTCTGCTTCTGCCTCACAAATTTTGCATCTTTCTATTCCATGTTACAGCCACACCCTAAATGGATTTATTCTCATGTTTTCTACATCTCCATTCAGTACTAAATGGCACAGAACAGGAGACTGCAGAGTCTGAACCTTGCTCAGACAAATAAAAAGGCAATGTCGCCTGAGCGGATGGCAGTAAATCATCCACAATGAGCAAGGATAATCTAAAGACTACATTCCATCTAGGAATGTCTGTTGCAGCACTCGCTATTGTTGTCTAGTGACAGAACTCACAGACGAAGCAGGAGAGAATCTGAATCACCAGTAGCTGAAAATCATTCTTTATACTGTAAGTAACTATGAGTTACTACCCAGCAACAGGGATTCATATCCCTAGTGAATGCTACACAAGGAATAAAGAGGTCTTCTGTTCTCTTTGAAATAGATAAATGCTTCAATGGAAATCACAGAAAGATGAAAACAACTAAAAGAAATGCACTGCACACTTCATAAGGAGTAAGCTGGTACCCCAGGTTCTAGCAGCAGGAAGAGCTAGTACCCACCTAAACTTCAGCACAAGTATTGGATCACTCCTCCAGGGAACATTCCCACAGTCTGTCACTTGCCCAGGTATCCTTTCACATTAAAAACTGCACTAAAAGATGGAAAACTCATCCCATTAATCAAAATTCCTAATCTGCATGGCCAGGATCTCACTACACACTTTCTTTTTGGACTGGTTTCCTCAACTCTTTTGGCATTTCTAAGCACTACCTACAGAAGTAGGTCCCTCATCAACCTGCCCTGGGGTACCACCACACCACAGGACCAACAGCATCAGCAGAACAAGGGAACCTCCAAACACTGTGGCAGATGAAATGGAATCCCAGAACTGACATTTGGCCAAGATGTACCGCAGAGGAAAATATAAAAATCATTTCACTGGAAAAAAAAACATGTTTTGTTTGTCTTCCATCTCTGACAGGAAATACAAAGCGGTTATTTCTCAATTACAGCAACAGCCACTACTGGCATTCTAGAAATATGCAGAGCAAGTTTTTTCCACAAGAAATCAACTAAAATAGCTGATGATCTGTTTTCCCAGTACCACTTAAAATACAGGATAGCTCTACAGAAACTTTTAATTTAAAGCTGGTGGTGCTTCCTCTGAGCAGAGGCAACCCTTATCCTGCTAATACTTGAAGGCAAAGTCTGCAATTTACAGTAATTTCACGATTATAAGCTGCACCTGATTATAAGCCGAATGTCCTGCTGTCTTGGGTTACAATACAGAGTGTGATAAAAGGTATCT
>PYHW01010297.1:2872412-2884266 GCA_013186435.1 Turdus rufiventris
TAAGCCGCACCTGATTATAAGCCGCACTTTGGGTTCGGACCAAAATTTTAGTCAAAATGGTGCGGCTTGTGTTCGTGAAATTACTGTACCTGGAAAGCATGATCGCCAACAACTGGAACATCAAGGATGCAAAACAGATGCCCCAATCATCAGTGGGAGTTGCAAGACTCTGGAGAAGGGTATTGTTAGTTCACATGAGGAAGGAGATAAAGAAATAAATAATTTCACATTTCTTTTTATCACTGCTGTGAATGTTAATTGGATAACCATAAAAGGAGCCACTCCTATAGTCTGGAGCTCCCCTTGAAGCTGAGGAGGTCTCTCAAGCAGCTGAAGAAGAGGTGGAGGAGAAAAAAGAAGGAAGTAATATAAACACAATTGCTGTTCAGGAAATGTTCAGGATGCTCTCAGCAATCATGAAAGACATAAATCCCAGCAGCTTTAAAAGCCTCACTGTGGCCACATCTCCATTTAAAAAGAGCATCTCTAAACCAAGAAATTAAGGAGGGCATCTTCCAGCAAATGGAACAGAAATCAAAATAAAAGTGTGTTGATTTAATACAATAACAACAAAAGCCCCACAGCATTCTGCTAGCCATAAAATATTTTGTAACAATCTAATTTCACAACCTTCACCTTTATCCTAAATGGAGCAGTAGGAAAGTGACCTCCAGAATCCCAGTGAAAGCCAGGATTTAGTTCTCCACAATATAATTCACCTTGTTAAAAATTTCAAATACCACAAAGGTCAAGGTAACAGGCACAGCTTCTTCATGAAGCTCAGAGCTTCTGTAGCAAATACTCTAAAGAAAAAAATGCTTTGCTAGGGTCCAGAAACTTACCAGTGCCTTGTCCCACCCCATCTGCTATTTATCTAATCAGATTAAATTCCAAGACCTGGGAGAAGAATCTCTGATCTTCTGTATGTAAAAATTGTGACGTGACAAAACCTGAATCTACACTGAGGTTTACAAACACTACTTAGCTTGGATTAATGTGCTTCAGTCTGAATTCAACTGTATGCAGCTACATTAAAATGATTTAGCATTAGGAGAAATTTCCTTGCATATTGAGAACCCCATGCAGCATACAGAAAAAGATTAATGTCTATCCAGGGATTTAAAATTTAAGTATTTTTGGTGCTCAGAAAACTGGAAAAACAGAAGACTGCAGTCCAAACAGCTTCCTCATTTCAGTGAGGTTCATCACACTGGGGAAAGACAAATTCTAAAGGGTGAAAGACAATTCATTTTCCATGCATTTAGATACTAGGAACTAGCCTCAAAAATAGGAATTTTCATATATGTCATTGAACATATGTCAAATGGGAACAACACTCTTGGTTGCTCTGAAAGATGAAAATTACGACTAGAGGAATAAACCACTCATTGCTACATTGTATGGATGATTCAGTGCCCATTCCATCCCCTATACAGTAAAGAAAAGGAAAACATAAATGGGAAAATACACACATTCAGCAGTGTCTGGGTATGTACATAAAAGACTTTTGGGGCCCCAGATGGGTAACCTAAATTCCAGCAAAGTCTCTGCTCCTCCTGCTTCCCAGTGCCTCTGGCTGTGGGCCTTTGGCTGCTCCCTGCTAACAGGAAAAGAATCTCAGGGAGTTGGCCACACTCTCCCATATATACTGGGGTTTTTACAAGTCCAAAGGGAAGCAGCAATCCAACATTGCAAGATACTAGAGATTTAAACAGTCTGTTTCAGTAGGATTGCTAGTCAAAGTCTGTAAGAAAATGCTACTTAGCATCAAGGAAGGAAGGGAGGAACTCAGGAATTTAAATCAATTCCTATCTTGCCAGTACAGCTCTCATCTGCAAAGACACTGTGAGCTAACTCGGGTAACTATTTCTCTTTGTTTTCGTGTCATTCAGGTATCCACCTTGAAGATATGGAGCCAAGCCTCTCTACAGCTTGCTTTCTTCATCACAGCCTCCAAATAATGACACGCAGTAAGAACATTTCTTTCCTCTCACCTTTAACCTGCTTTTCAGAATTGCACCTCTTCACCAAAATTCCTCATCTCAGCTGGAAACCACAAATCACAAATACTCCATTTATCACCAATGAAGCAAATATCACAGCAGCAACAACAAAATCAAGTAAAATGTTGATAAAAACACAGCCAGGCAGTGGCAACACCTACTTAGGACTGAAAAAATGAACTGGATTTAGATCAACATGTGGGCATATCCATCAGTTTCAGGTCAGGTTTCTCAGGCCACAGAGGCAGAACTAACCTAATCCAGCATCTCCCAGGTCTACTCGT
The DNA here is from genome assembly GCA_013186435.1 of Turdus rufiventris. Taxonomy (NCBI): domain Eukaryota; kingdom Metazoa; phylum Chordata; class Aves; order Passeriformes; family Turdidae; genus Turdus; species Turdus rufiventris. The sequence goes on from PYHW01010297.1 coordinate 2,874,700, forward strand.
AACTCCATCCTTCATATGCATCTAGTGAAAGCGGGAATAGTTCTCTATCTGATGAAGCTGTTTAAGAAGGGCCAAACTCTTATCTAAAGTTAACCTGAGCAATGCAAAGTTTAATCTCAGATTTGCCTTGAAATAGACCAATGAGGATCCCAACACTCATGCAATTGGTGGTGCTGACATAAAAAAAGAAGGGAAAACAAAGCCATTTGAACTAAGGAAAACCTTGCTGACTTGGCAATAGTATCTGTCATCCCAGCTGGAGAAATGACCTGCAATTCTAGTTCTGTGTTAACACAATCCAGAATGAATAGTGATGTGCACAGGGGATGGATGTCCGTCATGTCATTGCACGCCAGGTACAGACAGGAACAGTCAGCAGAGAGCAGCTGACAAGAGGAAGTTACAGGGGGGGAAGCCCCTCTGGCACACTGGGAACAGAATAGGATTTTTGCAAGGCGTGCAAAGCTAACAGTAGGAGAAGGTCCACAGTCTATTCACATTTATACTGCAAACACCAGAGCATGCATATTCCATCCAATTCAGCCACTGACCGTGTTGTGTAATTTCAGGGTGGTAGCTTCTCTGGTCTGCCCATGGAAAATGGACAAGAGAACAAATCTGGTGGAAAGGAATGGAGAAGCCACCAGCCAAGGTGAGCATATACAAAACTAAAGCAACAGAAGCAAGAACACAAGCTAAATCTCAAAGCAAGCCTTCCTGCTGTCTTGCAGGGTCTGTCCCATCTCTTCCTGAAGAGCCCTTAAGACACTACCTTCATCCAACCTGTTCAGTGGGACTCCTGACAGCCCAAAACCCACTTCTTCCCGCAAGCATATTCACTCCTTAGAGGAGGTCCACCCTCTACAAAGAAATGAAAGTAGTGCCATATAAATAGTGCTTGAGATTTATGGTTGTATGGAGCTTGTAAGGCAGATAAAAATATCCAGTTCTGCCTTTAATGAGTTGCAGTATTTTAAATAACACCATCCTAAAGGTATTACCGTATGTACAGTAATTTCACGACCATAAGGAGCACTGGATTATAAGGCACACCTCCAGAAGTTGGCAAATCTCTGAACTTTGTCCATATATAAGGCACACAGACTATAAGGCACACTTTTTTTTTTTGCAGTGAGGATCCGTGTGCAACAAAGTAATGAATTAGTAACAATCGCGCCAGCCATGCTGTCTTGGGTTACAATACAGGATGTGATCAAAGTATCTACTCTATCACCATCTGTTGTGACCAGGTGGGGCACAAACCTTATCTCTGTGGGAGATACTCTGCTAATGAGCCATCCATTGAAACCAGTAGGGCATTGCTCTTTATCTTTGCATCCCCCATCCTTCCTCCACCTGGTCACAACAGATGGTGATAGAATAGATACTTCGATCACATCCTGTATTGTAACCCAAGACACTTTGTCAGTGTTTGGGGTTTGTTTCGGCTGCAGTTCGGCTCACAGTCGCGCTTCCAGATTGGCAAATTTTCAAACTTTGTCCATATATAAGGTGCTCTGGAGTATAAGGCACACCTCCAGGTTTGGACCAAAATTTTAGTCAAAAGGGTGTGCCTTATAGTCGTGAAATTACTGTAATTTACCTTAGCAAACAGCAGACAAGTAAAAACATTTTTGCCTAAATAATCTCAGAAGTACTGGGCCCCAAAAAAACACTAAGCAATCTGTAAAAACATTTAGGGCTCAATATCATTAACCACCTCAGAGGATGACAAACCATTATATTGCTGGCAGATTAGACACATTAGCTCTTAGTGGCTCTAATGATGGTCTTACTCCTGTTTTGACCACTTTGCAGTTGAAAATTGAGCAATTTTGCCATCTGACGGAATATTCAGCATTTGTCAGGCAGAAGATATTTTCATAGTATGACTACCCTGAACTTCTAATGTCTTGAAATTTAAAGACATCCATGGCTAATTATACAATTATATAATTATTTGTATTTCAAAACCAGTTCTGGAAGTTCAGTCAAACATAAAATCACCATTGAATCATTCCATGAGAACCAGGTCAGTCTGGGTCCAAGCACAAGCAAGGGTTTACAGATCAGATCTTTCAGTAAGGTTTCTGTCTGTACAGAGAAGAAGGAAGCAGCAGTGGAGACTGAAGAGCTACCAGTACTTAGTTGCCAGGGTTCAACTGAAACTACCCCAAATTATCCAGATGGTTTTGCTGAACTTGCTAAGTCACTTAGTGAAGTTGTCCTTGATCCAGGTACAGAAGGCAAAGGGGGAATAGTCTTTCTGAAGTTTGAAAAGTATGATTTCATCAAGTTAATTAACCAACATCTACTTCAGCAATAGGAGTCTGGTGAGTTTATATGAGGAGAAAGTTCCAAATCTATCAGGTGTTTGCTCTGTGTAGCAAGAACCTGGCTATACAATACCACAAATGCCACTGTATTACGCAAAGCAGTACTATGAATATTTGCATATGGATTTTTAGCCCAAATTAACTCCAATTTATTCTTCAAACTATGTAAACCCAAAATTGTTTGTTAACTCAAATGCAGCAGAAGGGCCAGGGAGAACAGCAATTAACACTGTTCTTAAATAATATTTTATTAATAATACATTAAAGTACATTCAATATTAGACTATTATGGAAAGCCATATTACTTTAAAGCTCAAATGCAGTTTTTATGTGAACCTTATCCCTCCTTTCCCCTTCAAACAGAGACTGACATTCTCTGGGAATTTTCCAGCAGAAAGTTAAATTTGGAGTATTTACGGCTGGCTTGCTTAGGGACAGCAGGACCAGGGCAGAGTTTCTGTTACCGTCAAATATACAGCAGCTTCCCTGGCATGGGCTTTGACTTCAAACATCTTCTGTCATGAAGAGAAGCAAATTTAAGCAGCATAGATAGAGTTCTACCTCACAACTCTTGGAATAATACAGTTTACTATAATCACTACATATCTCCAGCACACAACTTCTCTGAAAAACTCCTTTTAAAGCAGATTGATTTAAAGTTAATTGTATTTAGTGCTGCACCAATTCATCAAGAGACTCAGACAAGAAACAACAGCTCCTTTTATTGCGTGAGAGACTCTCTTCAATAGCATCTCTGAGATAATCACTATGCTTGGAGCATAGAAAAACACATGGACAAGTGAAATAACTGATAAGCCACACAGCGTTTTTGTTACTAAACCATGTGGTGGAAAACATCTAAAACTATTTTGTAAACTGAAACTGCAGCAGCACTACAAATCTTGAAACAACATTTGGTTTACTAACATGACAACGAATAGACCAAACTCTTTCCTACATAACCCATGGGGTAATTTTTTAAAAACTTCATCTACCCCCAAGAATGGGGGTCTTTGGTGCACAGGATCAAGATTAATTAATATTCAAGAAGATCAACGTAGCTTCTACTGTGAGCTAAGTGCTTTAGGAGAGGGATCCTGCATCTGCCTTATTGCTAGTTAGGTATTAAATGGAGGACTTCTTCCAGGCCTGCCTAATGAGACAGTATTAACACGTACCTGCTTATCACCTATCACTGCTCAGATTTCCTGCTGGCTTCGGGGGCTAACAACAAATGTGCCTTCCAAGAACTGTAAAGTTTGCTATCCCAGCAGACAACATATATAAACAACCATATCAGCTCCAGTTCATGACAAAGGTGAATATATTCAGAAAATACTGAAGAACTTAAAATAAAACTGTATGCCACTAAAAAACAAACAAAAATATTTTCAAAAGGGAAAATAAGTCCCTTGAATTTTGGCTCTGATTCATTTTACTAAAGAGGATTTTTCTGGAGCCAATTTGATTACCACTCACTCTTATCTTTAATTTGCTACTTGGAGGACAAAGAGAAAAAAAACAACTTCCCTCCGGGAAAGGGAGGGAAATCTGTCTCTCTTCCAGTTGCCGGTATTTTACCCAAACATGTGAGAAATTTTTAAGGGGATGCAAATTTCCACTGCACACGTTTTTAAAGCGGAGCGATTCAAAAAATCCTCCCCACCGCGGGGACCCGCTCGGTTTTCCACCGCTCCCAGCTGTGGCAGCTTGGCTGCAACATTCGTCCTCTCCTGTGCAGCTGGGCAAGGTGAAACGGGCCCCAAGGAATATCGCCATTTCCCAGCCACGTCAAAAGCAAAGAGGAGAAAAAAGGTGCCTTTTCACGTGGCTTCTATAATAAACCATATATAGTCAAGGAGCAGCGCGGAGCTTCCCGAGCGGGCATGCTGACACGAACGCACATCCATGCGAACCTTGCCCTGCGCATCTCGGGAAGCTCCGCAAGCCGGGCTTTCTCCTGGCAGCAAACTGGCAGTCCCCAGCACCGGAGGAAGCCGGGCTGGCAGCCCTGGGCTTTGTTAGCAGCCACAGGGGTTGCCAGTGCCTCTGAGAAGCATCCCATTGTGCAGGCAGCCGCCGCAATCTCCGAGAACCTCAGTCCTGTTGCGAAGGTATCCCTGCGAGGAAAAACCTCCATGCCCCGCTCCAAGCCCCTTCTCCTCCCCGCAGAGAACGGAGCCACCCCGAAAAAAGTTTTGCTCGGGCAGAAAGGGCCCTGCCTGCCTGCCTGCCGCCCGCAGCGAAAAAACAAAGGCTCGGGAAAGAAAGAATAAAGTTTGGGGTTCGGTGGGGTAGGGAGGGTGGGTTCTGGGCCGCGGATCCGCGCCGCTGTCCTTCCCCGCTGCCCTTGGGCCGCGCACGGCGGTACCTGAACAGGGCGACCGCAGTCTGGTTCCTCCTCCACGCCTTGCCCTGCTGCAGCAGCACGCCCTGCACGATTTCCTTCTCGTCGGGCAGCCGGTACACGGGGAACACGTAGAGCCAGCAGAGGACGAAGACGCCCAGGGCGCTGGCGCCCACGGGCAGGCGGGTCCGCGGCCACTTCCACGCCAGCCCCGCCATCCTCCTCCTGCTCCCGCAGCGCCGCCGCGGCACCGAGCCGCGCTCCGACATCAGGCCAGCGCCATGCGGCTCCGCTGGGCTCGGCTCGGCCCGGCCCGGCTCAGCTCAGCCCCGCCGCCGCCATCACCGCCGGGGGAAGCGGGGCTGCTGCTGCTGCTGCTGCTGCCGCTGCGCCGCGGCTCGCTTCTCTCTCGGCAGCGGCTACCGCCCTTCCTCACAGTCATTTGGTCCCTCGCGTTCCCCGCCAGATGATGCTCCGCCGCTCCCCGCCCTCCCTCCGCCTCCTGCCGAGCCCCTCGCTCGCAGCCTCGCTCAAGACCGACCCGGTAAATTTCCACAACGCCCCGGCGCGGGGTGCTCCGGCCCCACCGCCGGGGGAGGGAGAGAGCGCAGACCCGGCTGCTGCGGGCTCGGCTCCGGCGCCACGCCCGCTCCGCCTCACCGCGGGCACCGAGCGGAGCGCAGCGCCGGGGGAAGGGAGGGAGGGAGGTCCCGCTCCGGATGTCACCCACCGACCCACCCTCCCTTTCTTTCTCTTTCCCTCCCTTCGCCTGGCTCTCTTCCCCGGCAGAGGCCGCACCAGTCTCCAGCGCGTCCTGGCGGGCACCGACCCCTGCCCAATGGTGGCAGCGTGGCCGATCCCCTCCGTCCCGTCCTGCTCCCTTCGGGCTGTCCCGAGCGCTCCGCATCTGCCCCGACTCAAGCCAAGAGCACCGGAGCCGGGCTCACCCTGCCCACCCAGTCAAAGAGTACCCCGCACAAAGTACCTCCTGCAAAAAGTACACAGAAAAATCTGTGGGTTAAGGTATTTTTGGGAGGTTATAGCAAACCGGGGGTACGGCGAACCCAAAAGCAGAGCGTGCCCCTGCCAACAGCAGCTCTTGCAAGGAGCGGCTGGGAGCACTTGCTCTCTTCAGCCTGGAGGAGATGGTGGGGACACCTCGCAGCTGTTCTGCGGCTTCCTTGTGAGGGGAAGCAGAGGGGAAAACACTGATCTCATCTCCGTGATGACCCCTGAAAACACCTGGGGGAATGACATGAAGCTGTGTCAGGAGGAGTTTGGGTTGGAGGTTCTTCAGCCAGATGATGAGCACTGTAACAGGCTCCCCAGGAAAGTGCTTATGATATTGTGAAAAACACTGTCCTGGTAAAATTTAAAAGCTTTAATAAAAAGACAATAGGAGACACACATAAAGCAAAGGGTTAAAACAGCCGGGTGCTTGGCAAGCTTCGGAAATGCCCCTTTAAATACACTTTACACTACATCAACCTGTTGCATATCCATAGTCCTTCTTGTACAGCAAAAAAAAAAAATTCTGGGAACTATTTAGCATGGCCACTCCTTGGGTTTTAGAGCATGTGTGTTTCTTGGCTTGTGGTTTTAATCCTCTTCTTATCATCATTTAATTAGGGTGGTGGTCCGGGCCCTTTACAGCCGGTGTGTGTTGATAATTGTGTCAGCTGCAGAGCCCCATCACACGTTCACGGGCTGTTTATCTCAACTAGGCAGGGAGTTTCAGCAGACTATCTCTAAAAACTTATGTCTAATTTTTGCTATTAGAAGAAAATAACCTATATTCATACAGAAAAGCTATTTTAACATCACACATATAGCATTCATCCCAAGAGTTGCGAAAAGCCAATAATATGTCATGCACTTATAACAATATCAACCCTGACAAAGTCCAAGAAACATTTGAACAACACCCTCAGGCACACGGCGGATTCTTGGGGTTGTCCTGTGCAGGAGCAGGAGTTGGATTTTGATAACCCTTTTGTGTTTCTTCCAGTTCAGGATATTCTATGATTTTCTGTGTCCAGTAGTGCGGTTGGGTCTTTGAAGAGAACACATGAGGGTTATACGCCAGGTTGGAGTGTGGGTGGTTGATGGGTGCTCCAGCCTTCTGGGGTTGTTGTTGCAGTGCTCAGGGTGAGGAAGGGCAGGTAGAGAAGCCACCCACAAACAAGGAGCAGCAGCACGAACCTTGCACACCTATGTCAGTGCCCAGCTCGGGCTTCCCATTGGGAATTCATCTGCACATCGGGATGAGAGTGCCACATGCACCTCACAGCCTTCATTCCTCCTAAATCACCAGTGTCATCACTTCATTCCAACAGTAGAAAGCACCTCTCTGTGATCATCAGGTAGGCTGAAACATGACACACACGTTCAACTCCTCTCAGTATCTCAGCAGCAGATCCTAGTTTCAGAGCCCAGTCCCTAGTCCCTGGCAGGTTCAGCCAGGCCGGTACCACCCATTTGTATTCACTATCTCCAGACACTCTTTTCAGACCAACTGAGAAACACTGCAGACTATCACATAACCGAGTTTTGTATGAGTTAGTAGCCGGCTGCTTTCCAGACTTTCAGCACCTATTTTGGGGCAACTTTCAGGGTTGAGTAGTATTTAAGCGGTAATTGGGTGAAGGAAGAAAGAAACTTCAAGAAGAAAGTTTGATACAGTTAGTTTTGTATCTTCTGGCCCTAAGGCAGCAATAAAATAACCATAAATACTAGCTGGGTGTTTCAACAGTGTTTCCAGCTAGAGTTCCCAAGATACTTAGTTCTCAGTGAAAAAATAAACCTGGAAATCTCAACGCACTTTCATTGCTTGAGAGAAGGGGTAACATTCTCATTCACAGCGTGTTGTTACATAGAAATATACGCTGACAAACAGAACATTTACTTCATGATGTTTAATGAACATAAACATGTAATTGCATAAGAAATATAATATTTTTCATTCATATTTCATATGCTAGAGCTCTCTGGAGTGTAATAGCTGTTTCCTCTGGACAAAAAAAAATGGGAAAAGAAACTGAGGAAGACATTTTGGTTAACCTCTAGGAAAAAAAAAAAAAAAAAAAAACAAACCAACTTTTGGTGAGGAAACTACTTACCAACAGCAAAATAAACCAGAATCTGTTCAGTCACATCTATTAAAAACAAAAAGAGCCATTCACTGTCTGGATACTAATTCAAAGCATAGTTGGCTAGAGCCATTAAAAGAGGTTGAGAAGAGAAACAAAGTAGAGGCTCTGTATTGCTTTGGAAACAAGCAAGTGGAAAAGAACAAGAGAAAGTAGCAATTACTTATTCTTCCAATATGCAAACTGCTTGCAACGAATTAAGTTAAAGTACACGCAACGTACACGAGATTTTGGAATATCTTTTATTTGTGATCCTAAGCATTTTCTCTTTTGTTTTCTAAATCTATTTCAGCAGGAAGCCCTCAGGCTGTTCACTGATTCCATAGCAGTCCTGTCTGGCACCAGGGCAGTAACTCCACCACTGTATCCTGCCTGCTGTCCTCAAGGAGCCACATGGATCAAGTCAGACATGAGGCAGAGCTTGTTATGTTGCCACTGGTTTCTCACAGGGAGCTGAAAATGCCTGGCCTTGCTCTGCTCTTGCACAGGTGGGAATTACAGGCACACCAGGACAAGATTAAAATCCAGTCTGTTACTCTGGAGTCAAATCTGTTTCCATGCAATGTTATCAGTCGCTGTCCTTTTCCTCTGTCAGTGAGCCCTGAAGAACAGCACAGCACATCTTTCTTCAGGGAATAACAGCTGCAGGTGGAGAGTAAACAGCAGGTAAGAATACACTGCCAAAAATGTATCTTGCTTGCAAGCAGATAGCCTGAAGTACTTCAGTGACGCTTTGTAATTGCTGAGAAGATGTAGAGATGTCATGATCAACAATCCATATCTTTAAATCGAAGCAGAAAATTGATAGTCAAGCATGATTTTACTCTGTTGAACTCCATTTTAGTGAGAATTAGTGGTGAGTTTAACCTTACCTCCATTACTTGGTTCCAAGTAAGATCCTAGCCAGAAGGGCCAGGTATCCTGGGCAGGGTCTGTCCACTACAGAAAAAAAAAAAATAGTTCCTGAGAGATGCTTTTTAAAAGCAGCACAGACAAAAGCAAGGAATGACAGCATAGAATAAAACGCCTTTTAAACTTTCAGGTGAAACAGTGTGACTATTCACGGGTCGGAAGGAAAACGCCGTGCTGTGATTTTCCCGGCTTCTCTCCAAAATGCACCAGAAGGATCCCCTACGTTCCCTGTTGCATTCCTCCGCTGCCCCTGCGGGTGGAGCTGACACTCTGCTCAGCCAACACCTTTCCCCAGCAACAGAATCCAGGTTTTCTTCTTTCCCTTGCTCCCAGCGCAAAACGCTCGCGAAGATTAGAACTACACCCTTTAAAATATCCAACTTTTGCCTGCTTTCATTTGAAGTATCGTGTACTCCTACAGGCATCCCTTTGTACCTCGTCTTTGCACTCTTTTAGCTCTCTCACTTCCAAAATAACAGGGAATTTCCCTCCACTTCAGTATCCCACACACTTTCTGTTCTGTAGAATTTAGCAGAGGAGTTGCACTGGAATCAGTTTTCAGGCTACAGCATCCTTTTAGTTGATGAAAATGTAACCATGCCATATACCTGGCAAATCCATTATCTTACCAATGCATTCAGTTACCACCTGACCAAAATTCCCTGCTCTACTCTGTGCCCTCTGTTCTGTGAGTACTTCATGTTATTTTCCAAGGGAAAATGAAGCTGAAACAAAATAAGCATTCTGTGTGGAACCCTAGCTCCTATTCCCCACTGCCATAAGTACTTTGGTATTTTTGTTTGTTTGTTTGTTTGTTTTGGGG
>PYHW01010297.1:2885913-2938476 GCA_013186435.1 Turdus rufiventris
GTGCCATAATAAATTTGGTCTCACCATAAGAAATCCCTCTAGACCAGGATGAAGTGGATAGAAGAAAATCAGAAGAGACATAAAAGCTTGTTAATGTTGTTGTGTATCTTTTTGTTCTTTTCACGAATGATCTTTGGTTCTGACTAGGGAGAAACTTGAATTTGTGTGAGGCATCAGGAGACTTCTCCACTGCTGAGAATCAACAGCAGATCTAGATTACGTGATTTTTTCAGCTGTCCACCCTGGAAAAGGTGAAAGAGAAATGGATGAAGCAAAAAAAGAGGATGCAGGAATGTGTAAAGACATCTTTCCCCAAGGGTGGCTGAAACCCTCAAAGCCTGGACAGACAAGTGTCTAAAGAGAAATCTCACAAACACTCTGGCAAACACTCGGACCCTGAGCATAAACTGCAGGATCATTGGCAAAACCAGATCCAGCATCCACAGTGAAAATGGAAAGCTGACTTAGAATCGAGTAAAAAGCCAAGGCTTCAGTGATGGGAAATGAAACAGCCTAGGCAGACGGGGACTTCAGGCACAGAACTAGTGCAGAGTGCTGAGTTCTGTGCAGAGCTTGGGTTGATTGTTCCATACATCAAAGGCAAAATTTACATACTGGCCATACAGTCTTTCCAAATATATTCATTGACATACAGTTGTGTGCACCAGCAATATGCATACAGTGACACTGGTATAATGAAACCAGAACCAGGATCTCCTTGCATTTTTAAGTAGGCCTCAGAAGTGATTTAATTTTTTTCTGGAAAAAAAAAGTTTTTATTACCCTTATCTCCATATAACAGAGAAAACAGAGACAGAGACTTGAAAATATTTGACTGATGACTGAGGTAGACTAGTAATAGAGACTTCTTCAAGCCTAGTGCAGTGCTGTGGACACACATTCCAGAGAAATTCAGCTGTGATTCAAACTGTTGGATGCACCAACAGCTAATATTAGAGAAGGGCTTCAAGATTATAATGATTTTTTTTTTTTTGCCTCCAAATTTAAGCATCATTTCATTGGGACCCAGGCAGAAAATTTAAAGTTTGGTTAATGGGCAAACAACAGTGAAAATTTATTTTGTCTTTTCACAAATATAATTAAGACAAAAGCAAGACTCAGCACAGAAATTGTTCACCAAAGGACAGAGATGAAATTGAAAACAGCTGGAGTAGTGTTTTTCATGCTGGGTGACAATACAAATTGCTAGTGAAGGAAGAGGAAAAGATCTTGTGACTGAGTGTGGTTTCCAAGAGAGAGCAGCCTCCCACAGGGATTTGCAGTTATTGCACAAAGACAACATCAACACCATGACTAAAAGCTCAAGAAGTGCAGGACCAGGGACCAACATGCACATTCCTCTGCTGTACTTCAGCTGTACGTTGCATCCCAGACCACAATAGCTCTTTCACAGCTGTCAAATAATGTGATCCTACCATTAGACATTGGACACACAGACACCTTTAGTTCTGGAGCTTCGTCATTCTTATTTTTCTCAAGTTACTAATCAAATGTGAATCTCTTTGAAAAGATTAGAGGGGCTGTGCTTTCACTCTGTTTTGAGATTAGTCCTATAAACCATTTGAAAGGCAGGGAAATAAGTTTTCTCTCTTGAGAAGAGAGCCAGGAGATGGATGGTTTTGCCTTACAAAATGTCACACTGTGATGCCTGTCATGTAAGAAGGGAAGTTTCACAAGGCATTAATTCAGCCAGCTGGTGGGAGAGAGTCTAATAGATAGAATAAACTGGTTGGGAAGATAAATACCAACAAAGCCCTTTTATTTGGAGACTCAACATACTTTTCAAACTGCCTATTCACTTTGTGGGAAATATGACAATCGTAAGTTCATTATATTTTAATATTGTTACACAAATAACATTTTTTGAGAGGGTAACAGAAAATTGCCAGTGTATCAGAAATTGAGCAAGGAACAAAATCTTTGATGCGCAAATAATCAGTCACCTGATTATTACAGGTGTAATTCTACCATCATTAACACGATTCCTGTAACTGACATTGTGGTGTTCTACCAGGAGCAGGGGAAGCATTTCCAGAGGGTGATACTACCAAGCACAAATGTGGATATCAACTTCCCTCCCTTGGAAGCGAGGGAAAGTGTAAGAAGGTATTTTAGTAAGAAAATGTGCTCACATGTCTGGGATTTGTGGCAAACTTGAAAGTGTCTCTTCAGCAGCAAAAAGAAAACACAGCTCTGCCCACATGTAGTTGTACACTGTGCATCAAGCTGTCAAAATACTTCCCACAGCTGAGACCTGGGGGACAGGCAAACACTGTTGCTGCTGACACCTATTACTGGAACAAATAGGGTGCTATGTTTTGCATTTACAATAATTAAAACCATCAAACATCTTGCAAACATCTTGCATTTCTTTTCCTTCCACAGATTTTTGAAACTGTGAATGTTGAATTAGCAGATAAATCCTCAGATGGAAATTTGGGAGCTTTGCTGGCGTCTGTAGTTTTACAAGGATAAGTTTGATAATGGAGGCTGAAGAGGGAATTAATGTGGAAGGACACCTGGGTAAATCTGCAAGTGATGCTTTTCATCAGCACAGAACTGCTGTAACAAAGGATGTTCTGTCATTGGGCTCAGAAGCTTTATGGTTGCTAGGTTTGGAGCATGGGTAAGGGCTACAGTCAGGCAAAATTTCAGCCTTAGGATTTAGCTATAGCCTTTGCTGTTCTGCCTTGGGGGCCATCTAGATTAACTGAAAAACTGTGGTTTTTTCTTGCGTGACACAGATTGCAGCAGCAGATTCCCTTGGGTTTTCAGTCAGTGTGCGTCCAAACAGTGTCTCCAAATTTTTGGGTGATGAGTTCAAAATATTCTCATGCCTAATTCCAGTGATTCATTTTGTAATTATTCAACAAGAAATGTCCTCAGGTGTCAGATTTCCAGAGGGGTTAAATACTCTCAACTCAAATGATTCAGTAGCTCTAAAATACTGTTTTAAAACCCTAGGAAGATCATATCAAAACTAGAGAAATTCAGCAAAACATTTCTAACTACCCATCATCCCTTCTAACAAAGAAAGGATCTTTTAGACCAACTTCTACCAAGTGTATTACCTAATTTCATGGGGAACTGAAATATTTGACACAATGTGGAAACAAATGGGGAGCTTTTAAAGTTTAAGTTGATTTTCAGTGTCTGTTAATATTTTCTTTCCCCTGATTGTTAACTTAGAAACACGTGAGTCATGTACAGCAGTGTTCTAACCAATTCACTTACCTCCATTCTCTCATAGGATAGGATCTAACCCAAGCATAAGTTTAAAATTTCACAAATAACATAATTACCATGATATCAGTGACTTGCTGTTTTATTGGCTTCTGTGTTACCTCTGTTTCAGACCAGAGTTTGATTTCCAATGTCTTCAGTTCTGTATGTAATTGTATTCCCCAATGTCTTCAATTCTGTTTTCAGGAGCAGCAGGTTTTGTCCTTGTTTCTCCGCAAACCATCCAGTTGTGCCTCTCAACTTTTTGCTGGGTCACCTCCAAGCATTAATTATAATTTTTCAACAGTTAAAACCCCATTGAATCAGATGTTTGCATCTTTAGGTAGGAATTTCCACAGCACAAATAGATTTGCACTGCTCATTTATATTCGTGATTATGTACATCCAGAAATAGCACAAATGTATTTGATAGAATCACAGAATGGCTTGGGCTGGAAGAGACCTTTAACATCACCCAGTTCCACCTCCCTGCCATGGGCAGTGACATTTTCACCAGGTCAGGTTGCTGAATGCTCCATTCAACCTTGCCTTGAACTTCCAGGGATGGGACTGCCACAGCTTCTCTGGGCAACCTGTGCCAGCACCTTACCACCCTTATAGCGGAGAATTTCTTCTTGATATCCAATCTAAACCTTCTCTCTGTCAGGTTGAATCCATTCCCCCTTGTCCTGTCACTCCAGGCCTTTGTCAGTAGTGCCTCTCCCTCTTGCAGGCTCCCTTCAGGTAGGTACTGGAAGGCCCCAGGTAGGTCATCCCAAAGCTGCCTCTTCTCCAGGCTGAGCAATCCCATTTCTCACAGCAGTGCTGTTCCATCTCTCTGCTCACCTTGGTGTCCCTCCTCTGCACTCAGGCCAGCTCCATGTCCTTCCTGTGCTGGGACTCCAGGGCTGGATGCAGCACTGCAGGTGAGGTTGCACCAGAGGAGACCAGAGGGGCAGAATCCCCTCACTTGATAAATTGGAAAGCTAAGGAAGAAAAGAGATTTTGTGAATATTTTACTGCCTCATCCATCTAAGATTAAGAGTTAATTTTCAGAAGTTTTCTTAATCCCACAAATGAAAATTTTCCAGTCTGTTCTAGGTGTTTGAAAATTTACATCTCAGATGTCACTACTCAGAAGTTGTATCCAGCATGTGAGTGTTTCCCCTCTTCATTCCATCCATCCATACTTATATTCTTTGCATGGCTGCATTTTTTTCCCACCAATTCTTTCCACTAATTCTGGCTCCAGGTGCCTTCAGTCCCCTCATTTTAGCAACTGAAGAAATTTTTTGGACATGATGCCAGAGAAGAGTCAAAAAATACTTGAATTCCCTGTCATTAAGGTAGTCAGGGCTAATATAATATGAGATTTTCGTACTGGAAAAGTAAGCATAACTGGTAAATACCATAGAAGTAAAATTTGTATTTCATTTGATTTCTTGTCATCTCCATGTATCATATTTTCCTTTTCTCTTGCTGCTTCACTTCCACCTATTCTCATAATCTGGAAATTACTTTAGTCTGAGATATTTCCTGTGCATTAACTGCATTTCATTGGCTGCCAATTCAGTTTTCTGGTTCTGCACTTCCATTTGTATTTCGGAAACATAATGAAAATTAATATCATAATTATACCATTCAAGCAAATCATATGAATGAAATCTGCGTCTAGCCAGCCAAAAATATCTGTGGTTGTCATTTAAATGTATATCATTTTTCTTTCTCCAGTAGCATCATAAGACAGTGTCATGGTTTAACCCCAGCCAGCAGCTGAGTACCACAGAGCCATTCACTCTGTGCCCCATCCCACTGATAACTCTATCCCAGGTGAAACCTGGGCAGACAATGGAAAGTACTGCTTCCTGTGTTATTCCATGGACAAGTACTCCATAAAGGAACAACAACACCCAAACTCTTTTCTCGTTGTCCTGGCTTAAATTTGGGTCAAATATGGAAGAAAACTCCGAATGGGGTCCCTCTAGGAAACAGATTCAAGAAGTGCCTTTCCCAGCTGGTTTGGGGAAATATTTTCCTTGGAGAGAAGTAAATAAACCGTGTTTATTTAACAGGCAAAGTACTTCCCAGCACAAAAATGAACAATACTAACCAGCAAAATCTCTCGCACTCCAAAGGCATGACAAAGGGTACGGCTCAAGCCCAGTTAATGAAACATCAATGTAGAACAATGTAGACCTTCACTTTGCAGAAGGTATTTGAAACAAGTTGGCTGTGGAACTTTGTAATAGAATGAGCTGCAAAGAAATTAATGAAATGCTGTTGGGATCTTCCCCAGAGCAGCTGTTTGTTATCAAACAAATCTACACTTAACCCACCCAAGTCCTTAATCACTCCCAGCCTCTAATGTCAGACTTCCTAATGGCTTGGGCAACTGCTCTGAGAAGTCTCACATCATTTCCTGTCAAAGTTGTCTCTGAGAGATCAGCTGCTTGTCCCATACACCTTTATAATTGCAGACACTAAGGGCTTTATGGTTCATTAAATTAAATGAGACAATGTAGTTGTTTTATTGCAGAATATCAAGTAAAATCAATCAAGTTAAATTGGAATTGTTGCTTGCACTGAGCAAATTTCTGTCCAGGCTCTTTTCACATTCCCGTTTAGTTTGGGTGCTGATTTAATTGCGTCCTTTTATTTCAGAGGTGCCTGCTTGGATTTTTTAAACTCTGTAAAGAGTTTAGACAAATCATAATAAAACTTTCCTCAAAGGAAGTAAACAATAATTTCATTGAATTTGATGCCACTCTAATTACATTATTAAAATAATGCCAGTTTATTTGTAGGACAAGTGACATGTGTTGGAGGTTAGGATTTTTTTTTTTTTCTTTCCTTCAGGGAACTTTTCTCCCATTTGTTGCCCAAGAGATGAGAACGAGGGCACTCAAGAGACAGAAAAGATGTGGCCGGAGAGGAGGGCGAAGGGGTGCAGTTGGCTGTAGTCTCTTAGCTGGGGAGTGAGCGTGGTAGCTGGAGGGCTTTTCCCTTGGGAAGTGCAGAGATAACAAGAGACTTGGCTGGGAGTCGGGGTTGGGCTCAGTCCTCTCTTGGGATCAGAGTGGAGACAGCTCCATGGTTTGGTGCCGGACTGCTGCTGGCCAGAGCAGCCGCTGCCACTGAGTTTTGCCCTTTGCTGCTTCTCCTTACTGGGGGTGAACTCTCAAGAGCAGCCACCGAACTGAGACTATTCCAACACCTGCCCTCACGGGGAGGGACTCTCAGCATCTGCTTGGACGCCTCGAGAGAAGCCCGGATCCACTCGGCAGGCAACACCTCCCAGCTGCCTGGGCTCAGCCCTGCCTGCCTGCCCAGCCCTTTTGAAGTTATTCACATTCTGCCATTAGCTTCAAAGGGAAACAAGATTTGCCTTGCAAAATAATCAAGAGCTGAAACTACTTACAAATTAATTCAGGGCAGCTTTGGTTGTAAGAGCTACAGAATTTAGCAAGATGATGTGTTCTGGTAAGGGCCAAGTTCAAACTTCAAATACAAAGGATGATTAACTCCCAAAATATCAGAATTACAGGGTCATAGAATGGTTAGGGTTGGAACAGCCTTAGAAATTCACCTGTTGGGTGGATGGGGAGGTGTTGAGGAGGGTGTTCAGGGGTTGTTTGGTACATGTTGGGAGTGGACACCTTCCACTAGACCAGGTTGCTCTGAGCTCTATCCAATCTCACCTTAAACTCTTCCAGGGATGGGGCAGCTACACCTCCCCTGGGCAACTTCTGCCAGGGCCTCATTACCCTCACAGGGAGGAATTTCTTCCTAATATCCCATCCAAACCTACTCTAGGTCAATTTGAAGCCATTTCCCCTTCCAGACCATTGTAAATAGTCTCTCTCCACTCTTCTTGTAAGCTCTCTTCAGGGACTCAAAGGCCACCATGAGGTCACCCCAAAGCCTCCCGTTCTCCCGGCTGAGCAATCCCAATTCTCCCAGCCTTTCCTCACAACAGAGCTGTTCCATCCCTCTGATCATCTTGGAGCCTTTTCTGGACTCACTCCAGCAGCTCCATGTCCTTCCTGTGCTGGGACCCCAGGGCTGGAGGCAGTTCTGCAAGGTGGGGTCTCACCTGAACAGGGCAGAAAGGCAGAATCCCTCCCCTGCTGCCCACACAGCTTCGGATGCAGACCAGGATACAATTTTCAGTCCAGGATTGTAACATGCTATACAAAAAATATTCCTCTGAGGAGAATGGAGGGTGGGACATTTAGTACACATTTAGTACATCCAGCTTATACATTTATCTAATGCACATATATTAAGACAGTGAATTTTATAAAGATATTTATTGTGCAAGAATGATTTTCATGCTAATTTACAATGAAATAATTAAACAAATAATCATGCCATTGCTTAATTTCAACACTAAGCAGAATATTTACATTCAAGTTTACATCTTTGTTCAAGTTCCATGTACAATATTGTCAGAATTGAGCAAGAATGCATCTTCAAATCAAAGTTATTTGTTTGGCGCTTTTTTGGTTTGTTTTTTACAACAGAGTATCAACACCTTTCAGACTTTTACTGGAAATGACAAATTTCCTGTCTTTGCAGTACCCTTTTTTCCCAGTTACAGCACTGGAAAAGAACAAAAAACCACAAACAAAACCCCAACCACAAAAGCAACCTGCAGGAATCAGCGTCATACGCACACATCAAATCTCCAATCAGCCACGCATTTAAACAGGAAGGAGGCTGCAGAACAACCTCTGCACAACTGATTTTTGGGGGACTGTTTGTGTCATCCTTGAAACAGATCCTGCCTTAAGAAAATGAACCTCAGGACAATTCATTCACAAAGTCTTAAATAACAAAAAGACCTGCTTTGTCAGTACTGAAGCGAACATCTTTAATAGCATCAGACATACCCTGGAACTTTTTGTTGTGTTCTGGGATTGTTTTGTCCCACCACAGGGGTGCCCAGGATCACAGCACTGTGGTGTGGCAGCTTCTAAAAAACGATTTAAAAAACAAACGACACGCCCCAGCCACCAAATATAAAAACAACAAAACAAGGAAAAATACTTTTAGTGTGCAGAAATTCAAACAGTAACTTTCTGGTACTGCTTTTCCCTCTTCACACTCTGCAGTGTAAAGCAATTTCAGACTCCAGAGTTGTTTGTGGTTCTTCATCAAAGGTTTCCAACACAGTCTTCTCAGGCACCTCCCTCCCACCCTGACCTGAGAATCAGCTCAGACATAACTCAAACTCAGAAATGCTTCTGAATGACAACCTATAACAGTGCAATTCAACAGCTCAAAAATGGAACAGAGTTTTTCCTTCCTTCCACAGTTCCATGTGATGCCTGCTACTCTAAACCATGTTCTCCTGTCAGTGCCTCTCTTGCTGCCTGGTTTCACAGAGGCCAGAAATAGTAACAGAAGAACCAGAGCACACGTGCCAGTTCATTGTTCTGACTTACTTCTGTTCTTAAGTTGTATGACAACAAAAAAAATAGTGATTGTCCTGGATTTTGGTTGTGAATGTCATGGAGGGATACTGACTCTGAAGATGCAAACCTAAACATTCCCACATTTTAAATAATCTTTATATTTAGCAGAGACTACTCCACTTTTTCTGCCTTCATGTTGTGACATCTCCTGCAGAACTTGTGGGCTGAGGAGCAACTGTCGAAGGCTGCACTGGCAGCATTTCTAGCTCAGATTCACGGACAAAGATGACGGCATCACCACTGACATTTATCAAACACTGAGCCTGAGAAAAAAGACAATATCCAGTTACCAAACATTAAACAACAATGTTTACTTATATCTGCTAAATATAACTACACAGAAAAATCAGAGATCAGGAGAAGGACAAATTATTAGAATTTATTGGCAAGGCAACCTGTGCCACATTTCCTTTTCTATCCCCTCACTTGTGTGCTACCAAACATGCAGATAGATTCTTGAAAGACCACCACAGATTAAATATCCGGATATCTATACTTGCTTCCATTACTGTTTTGAATATGTTCAATTTACTGAATATTCTGTTATTGTCTTTACAAATTAAGGTTTGTCCCTTTATGTACAAAAGGAGCATTTTACATCAGCAGCTCCAGGTATTTTTACATGGAGATCCTACACTGCAACATCAGAAATACCAAGTTAAGTTCTGCACTACTGTGCAGCTGTTTCCTGCAATTTACTTCATTCTAGCAAACTTGGTTCTTTTATCAATCTGGGTATTTATGAAGCAGCCTCATAATTTTTTTAATACAAGAACACTCTTGGATTCTTCAAACATTATACCAAGATATCAAGAAAGGTTGCGCAGATATGGCTCTACAGCACTGCCGGTTTTTAAAGACATAAAATGTGCATTTGTATCCTACTAACCACAACAGCACTTGTTATTTCACATCCTAATGTACCTGATTTTTGTTTGGATTCTCCATGAAGACACACTGCTTCATTATATATGACACAACTGCATTCCCTCCCAGAGCTGCAACATGAGCTCTAACCATGGCAAACACTTCAGCAATAAAAGCATGGAGGAAGCCACTGACACCACCCTCCTAGAATGGAAAAAATATACATTACATATTATATTAGGTCTAGCTACAAGATGCTGAGTACTTCTCTTACATATTTATCAGCTGAATAATTTAATGAATCCTAAATGGTGTGAAGAATTTAAAAGCCATTCACTGTTTAATGGGTCACAGTTACAAATCAGATGGAGAGAGACCATTTACAGGGGCCTGGACAAGACAGAATAGCTTCAAAGTGGCAAATATAGAATGGATATTGGGAAGAAATTCCTCCTTGTGAGGGTGGAGAGGCCCTGGCACAGGTTGCCCAGAGAAGCTGTGGTTGCCCCTGGATCCCTGGAAGTGTCCAATCTGCACTTAATACATGAATGTCCTGCAACCATTTCCCTGTTCTGACATCCTTTTGAAAACATCGTCCTTTTCAGACACAGCTTTCTCAAGTTAAAAGGGAAAGTTAAAAGTAACTTGCAAGACCCAAACAAAACGTTTGTCTAATCCAAGTTTCTCTAGAGAGCTCACAGCCCATTTCCAGGAAGCCTGATCATTTTTATTAACATTTGCTCCGTAATTTTAGAAATGTGCAATTAGGAAAAAAAAGCAAACTCTTCAGCACTGACAAACGAGGCAAGAGGTACATTCTAGTTCTGTGGCGATAAGCAAAGATACAGCTACTTCCTAAAAGGACAGGTAAATTTTAAGGACCGTTGGCTTGCATTTTGACATGCTCAGAGAATTTTGTTTCCCCAAAGCAGACTGAAGATCAGGGTTTGAACATCACCTCTAAGCTGGTTGTGTGGTCACAGACTCATGGTGTAATTTTTGATGCTCATCAGACAAAGTTTTGTTTACAGAGAATGCACAGGATGCAGTATTAAAAATTAGCATAAGATTATCTATGGTATGGGCAATGTTATATTAACCAAAGAATTCTAAAATCCACACTCTGAAAGTTCATCACTGAGCTTATTAAATGAGAGAAGAATAGACTACTTATTTTTCTCTTTAGCATTTAATTTGGGTTCAAATGATCCCAACTTCTACCACTGTTGGTCAAAGACATTTTTTTCCATATAGCTCTGTTTAAATACTCACTGGTTTAGTGTTCTGTCCAATTCAACAGCAATGGCAATTAACTGACACCTTCCTAAGAGTGCCAAACACAAAACAGCTTTGTGTGCTCCCTGACAAAAGCAGTACAAAGGAATTTGCTCTGCACTCAGCACCGCAAGTGACACAAATTCTATTCCCTGGCTGTGCCACACATCAACGCAAACCTCTGATTCTTACAATTAACAAAAAATTATTCCTTGCCATAAAACAAAATCTCTGACATAAAATGAATCCCTGCCATACAGCTCACCTCACGCAAAGAAGTGGTTTCTCGTATAAAAAACATGTTGATTATCCCGAGATATTTGGTTATTTTCGCCCCAGGGAGAAAGGAAAGAGGTGTCATCTTAACAACTGAGACAGTGGAATTGGCGCATGATGGGACAGAACGGTGCCGTAAGTATCCCTCAGCCAATGGACTTGCTTTTTCAAGGGAAGTAGCTGAAAAATGGGAAAAAACCAGGAGAAAATAACTATCAAGATCCATCATCGCTCCTCAAAATACAAAACTCTTCTTTATGGTTTTCCAAATAGCTTGGTGACAACATTCAGCTGCCTGTGATGCTCAGCCATATATGTGAGAAAGGAAAGGAAATCATCATGCAAAGCATGCAAGAGAAGACGAGAAGCTGAAATGACATTTATTTGAAAGAGTGGCATTCCTGCAAAAGGAAAACATTGAGGCGAGCAGCTGCACATACAACCATTGGTTATAATGTGAAGGTAAAGAAAAAAGTGCCAACATTTTGAAACATGTATTCTGCTGGAAGAACAAATTATAGGAAGTGTGAAAGTTGTTGTTTCCCCAGTGCAGCATTTTCCATTAAAACAGGTATTAATCTCTGCTAATTTAAGCAAGATAGTCAGACCTGTGGCCAAAGAACTACTGAAAACCAACTCACCACTTGCTAATTTAGTGACCATTGCCTTGACTGTCCCCTTGGTGATTGCTTCCTGTTTCTCACCCCCAATTTTCCAAGATCACACATACACCTACATCCATGCAGTGGATGTTATACAATTAGTAGGCTTACATACATATGGAGAACTAATTACAGCAAGACTTTATTTCGTTTTTTATGCTACTGGTTTGTCAACCCTACATGAGGTTACAGAACAATGTCAGCAGTTTTCACACTTGGGAATTCATTCTGTATGTGATCTGCAATGCTACTGCTGGGCAGGCCACTCCACTAAGTCACCACTGGGAAATCAGAGATATGTCTCAGATTATCAGAACGTGGTAGAAACAGCCGCCTACTTGTCTTAATTGATCCGCGCCTTATGGTCTGAGCTTTCAGTTTAATGAGCTCTATCCAGCTGTTGCATCTGTCTGCAAAGGAACTGTAATCAACTGACGTTGCTGGAAACACAGACAGAAAAACAAAAGAAAAAAAAAACAGAAAAAATATATGGATGATGTCTCTTGCTCATCTCAATGCTCCTTTTTGAGGAAGCAATGATTCATGTCTGAGAGAGAACAACCATCCGTTTGCAGGTCTGTCTAAAAGGAAAAGTTACAGAATAGGTTTGGACTTGTCCAAACCAAAGTACCGATTTCTGGTGATGTCCCAGCTCTGAACCAACTGCCTGAGTGGGACTTCAGCACTGAAAAAACATGCAAATACAGTCATTAAGGACTTATGCTAGATTAGTTTTTTTAAATCTCAATTTAGGCCATAAGTTATAGCTTTTTAAACTTAATTTAAGCCTTTTTAAATTTTCATTTTCATTGTTTTTTTTTTTTCCTTACAAAGAGCTGCTGATAAGGATTTCAATTTCTCAACCATCTTTATCAATAACTAACCTACAGACTCAAAAAAAAAAAAAGCTTTGGTGATGAGGATAAGAGTCACAAACTGAAACAACACCTCTGTTTTGAACACAAATTAATATTCCTTAGAGAATAGTCTTCCTTGCCCCAACATCCTCCCGCCAACATCCCTCCCATAATAATTACAAGAAGTAAGAGTTGTTTCTGCTAGGACTTTTGGTATTAGTTGCAGGGGTGTTTGCATATCTTTAAAAAAAAAAGGGGGGGGGTGGGGATTGCAAACACCGTTTCTTCATTATTCTGAAGAAACGGGAGGAACACATGCTAACTTCAAATTAACACAGGCAAAACAGCTCTACTCCCAGGACTCATTTTCCGTCAGATAAAGTTATATCAATTTACCTGACAGAGAGGCTGTTATTATTAACAAATCTAATTCTTATAACGAAAAATCACATCAAAATATTAGGATATCATTAAGCCAAACCAGAGCATGCATTCTCAGTTAAGTAGTAAACACTTCCTGGATTAAGACATATCCAAAAAGAGTATACCAATATCCCAAGAATGCTCATTCTGCTCTGGCAAATGGCTAAATTAAGGAAACTCACCTCTCTGAGCAGCAGGAATACCTGTGTGGGAACTTGCACCCTCCAGGACTTCTAATAAAACAAAATTAATTCTGTTCAGAATCTAATAAGCAGAGTCAGGTAGTACAGGACAACAGCTTCCAAGAAAGATGGGAGTGACTATTTCCAAGGGCCTGGAATCACAGGACAAGGGGGAATGGCTTCACATTGACAGACAGTACTTTTAGATTGGATATTTGGAAGGAATTCTTCCCTGAGGATGGTGAGGCCCTGACAGAGATTGCCCAGGGAAGTCGTGGTTGCCCCATCCCTGGAAGTGTCCAAGGCCAGGTTGGATGGGCTCTGGGCAATACGAAATAGTGGAAGGTGTCCCTGCCCATAGCAGGGAGTTGGAATGAGATGATCTTTAAGGTCCTTCCAACACAAACTACTCCACAATTCTATGACCCTTATAAAAGATTTTAGGGTCAAATATGAAAAAACCCCATCCTCTATATGGTATAATGTGTACTTAGGTAACAGAGTTATTAGAAATTATTCACTTTACTAAATCTACCTTGTAATTTTAATATGTTTATTTATTAAAGGTCACTAGTGTACAAGACTGTAAACCAATTTTTTTAAAACAACAATCCTACAGAAAAGTAAAAATTTATTAAATAACCTAAGTAAATGTAACTACAACAAAGTTGTGAAGAAATGAAAGACTGAATAATTGTCTGGCTGAACTGCTCTGTCTACAGCACCATATGGAACGTGGAGAACATCAGGGAAAAGGGAACACGGGAACAGGTTGCCCTCCACTGGTCAGGGCCAGCACACAGGGAGCACAGTCCAGTAATGGGTAGAGAAAAACAGCAGAAATTTCTGGATAGCTTCCCTTCTTTAAAATAAAAAATGTAGCAAATTAAAAGTTAAGCATTAAAAAAAAATTAAAAGTAAGAATATTTTTGCTCAAATTAATCTGGCCTTTGAAAATACAAAAGTAAGTGTGGTACTTACTTTACACAACTTCTTTACATAACTGATGTAACAGGCAAAAAAGGGAGCTCAAACATTTACAGTAATTCCCAAATATTTAATTTCCTTTCAGTAACCATTTTGGTAGATAATCCAACAAGGGAGAAGGAATTAAAGACAGCTGATTTCAATAAATGGGATTTCTAATGAAGTCATAGAAGAACTGTGACAGCCATTCTTGAAATGCAGCTCTATCTCAGGTTAAATAAAGCAGCTGTTTAACAGCTACAATGTGCTGCACCGTACAGATTATTTACTATAGCTTAGGCTTATAGTTTAGGCTCCTTTCACTTAAAGGAAATTGCATGCAACCAGTATTTGGTAGATAAATTTCCCATCATGAAAACAATGAGATTAATTATGTGAGGCTGAGAAAACACGGAGGTACTTTATATGGGCCATTCACAGTATGAGACAAGCCTAATTACTAGGTAATTGAGTTATGTCAAATGACACCCAACACCCAGTGGTTTGCAGCATCTTCAGTATTCTAGATGCAAAGACAGGAAATACAGGCAGAATGATCAGCCAAGCCATCTTCTGTGCCTCTCAAAATATTTGACAACAGGAGTAAACATACCCATTATTATGCTTAGGCAGCAAAGCACATTTAAAGCCTGTGAAAGTACAGATATTTTAAAGCCTCTGTAACTATGAAAGAGCATAACTCAAAATCCATAAAAAACAACAGCTTAACATTCTCCCCCTTAACTGACCTTTAGCTGGAGAGAATGGCTGAGAAGAAAGGGGATCAGAGCAAAGTTCCAAGGGAAATTGTAGCTGTTCTTCATTGTCTGTAGATGCTTCAAAAAAGAAAACATGGTCAACTGATACTTAATCTCCAAAATAAGATGTGCCAGTAATTACAAGCAGAGCCAATTTAGTCAGACCTGACTTGAACACGTATTTTCAGCATGTGCATGAAATGATGCAGTTCTGCAGAAACAGGTGTTTCACAGCAAATACAGCCACAACACTGAGCAGAACTTGAGTTCCACTGAAAAGGATTTGAAGTTTTTAGGAAAAATTTAAGTCCATTCACGGATTTTTATTTTGATTCTGCAGTTGAATCTAAGTCAGCTATTATAATAAAAATTATCACTTTTTTCACATGAAAACACTTCACTATTCAGAAACACATGGCTCTGTTCTACTATCTAATTCCATTATGAAGAATTGAGTATCCTCAGAGTTCTGTCTGAATTCCCACTTCCAGATTGCATACATTTCTAACATAAGATGGTACTTCATTAGCAAGGTGACATAGGCAGATCACAATAGTGTCTTCCATTCCCTCCCATGTGCTTCACTGAGCTCCAAAACTACTACTGCTCAAGGATTTTCAGAAGGTTGGGTTTTTTTAAAAGTATTATGAATTTATTTTCCACCTTCTTAAAGCATGGACAAAATTTCTATTTATAAGAACAAGTATTCTTGGATGATTTACACCACATGTTCCAAAATACAACAGAAATGTCATCATCTGTTACACCTACCTTGTAGAGAAAAACAATTAAAGTAATATAGATAGAATAAGAAAGTACTATAAATTTGTTGATTATGGAAAATAAATACCTAATACTTGATAAGTAAGTCATCCTGCTGAAGGTCAAGTACATGAACTCTAAAAAACATCTATGTGTTGAAAGAACCTCCCTGAAAAATATGTATATTTGAACATGATGGTCCCTGTGGGTCCTTTTCAACTGAGAATATTCTGGTCTGTGATCTGTATATGCAACTGAAATTAAAACCCAGACTCATTAGGCACTGAGGATAAAAAAGGAAAGATGCCTCACAATATTTACCTCTTTGCTGTGATTTTTCAGTAGGTGCTTTGTTGGCTTGTAGTGCTTGGTTTTTGTCATATGTAATGGCAACAGCTGTGACAGCAATCTGCAAATCAGAAATATTTGGCATATTAGGTAAGTTGATCTCTTGTGCATTCTGAAAAACAATTTTGCAAACAAGAAGTTCTTTGCATAGAATCATAACAAGGAAAAAAAGCATCTAAGACCTCACCAGACATAGCAGTAAATTAAATCCTAGCCCAGTTTACCCTGAGCAGCAAACATTAACTCTAAGACCATGCCTCTGTACTGGAAGTTAAAAGCAGCAATTCACTTACCTGAACTAACTCATCCTCTGGCAGAGCAACTGTAAAGTTTACATGGCAAAGACAGCAGGGAACCATAGACCGAAGTTTAAAATACAAACTCTGTTGAAGACAGGATATTATTTTGTGTTACTCAGGGAAAAAACAGGTGTGGTTTATTTTAGAGAAATTAAGGATCAAAATTCTTTTCATAGTAGAAGTCATCTAATGATATTAATTTTTTCTTGGAGAAGAATTACATGTGTGAAAAATTAGGACAGAATGCAATCTACTGTAGAGCTCTTTCTATTTCTAGAATATACTGCCAGTCAAAGGACTCCTTCAGATTCCAAAAGCTTTGCAAATCCCTAGTATACTAAAAAAGGCTGAACCTATCTTTACAGAAACTCACAAGCTAATTTGAGACACCTTGCAGTCTATTTTCAAGATTATGAGACGCATGCTATTTTCAGTACAGCTGAATTTTACTTGGCTTCCATTCGAACACTTAAAAAAGTATTTGAAATAAGATTCTTACCTTCAACAGATTCTCACAGAGATCATTAAAGTTCTTATTGAGTGTTTGATTTGTTGGGTTAATGTTGCTTAATCTGGACACTCTAACTGCTGTGAACATCTGAATTAGAAACAAACATGGGTTTTTTTTGCCAACATATGCCAATATATTTTATCCAGTATTTTAAACTCAAAATTAATCAAGAAGAAAAATAATGTAAAATATGTTAAATATATGTTAACTAAGGAACAAAATATGTTAGCTAAGCAACATAGTCAATAATCTGTTCCCTTTAAGGGGCTTCAAACCTAGCCAAACTTTTCAGAAAGCCAAAACCTTGAAGTTCATATTTACTGTAATTACTTTCATATTTCTGTATTAGGTTATTAGTTACATAAGAGCATTAAAAAAAACCAAAGAAACACGTTCTTCTACCTTATTGTTCTTACCAAAATACTACTTTCATTTCTGTCACAAGGATGTCTATTAATTTTATCTTTCAAAACATTTAAATTACTACCGCATATTTCAATACAATTTAGCAAAAAGTTTCAGTTTTGAATAATCTTACTTGAATTTCTGGTGTCCAGTTATTTATTCCAGGCATAATTTCTGTGTTGCAACTGTAAAAACCTGTGAAGAAAATATTTGGGAAAAAATCTATTTTATACACTGCAATATAAAAATACTTGTAAAGAAAACACGTGAAACAGTTTTGCAAGTATTTTCCCTCATGTGATTTTGAGTATTGAATAATACACTGGAAATGAGACCAACATTCAAAAAACAAATACAGAATTCTTGTAGAAGGGGCCAACACCCCAAATCCACAACCAGTGCACCTATTTCTGTTAGATAAACTATGCACAAATCTGGAATTTTTTTAAAAAGGTGTCATATGAAAAGCTAAAAAGCCAACCTTTAATAGAGACCACAGTAAAGGCTGTAAAGGAACTACTGTAGTGACTGAAAGCAAATAAAAATCAGAAGTATAATGACTAAACAGCAGAGTAAAGTCAG
This sequence comes from Turdus rufiventris, assembly GCA_013186435.1. Lineage (NCBI taxonomy): Eukaryota > Metazoa > Chordata > Aves > Passeriformes > Turdidae > Turdus > Turdus rufiventris. The sequence continues at coordinate 2,903,807 of PYHW01010297.1, forward strand.
TTACTAACAGGAAATCAGCAATTTGGAAAGCCTGAAGATACAGTTAAATAAGCAGAAAAGGTAGGGGCTATAAAAGAAGCACAGAATGGAAAGAAATGGTGCAGCAGCTTGCAGAGGGTATAAATATTAATAGACTGTCTCTCAGAACATCAGAAGCAGAAATTCTGTTGAAGAATCAAATAAGATTTAGAAAGGATATGCAGAAATAACATGAGAGCAGAAAAAATGCCTTTCTGTTTATAGCAGTATAGTAGAGCTTTCCATAACAGCAGCAAACCAGTCCCTTGTTTATTTGTGTTGAACAAGTGTCTGAAGGAGATACTGACCAAAAAGGCAAATGAAAAAGAAAGATTCTTATAAACCATGGAATAGGCAAAAGATCAAACAGCTAATTCACATTGAGCTCTTAACTTACTCCACTACCAGAGAAGATCACTCTTTAATCTTCAAGCAATAAGGTGCTAAAATGACTGGTCCTACTAATCTCCTCAGTATAGGTATCTCTATTACTGATCCACAGCAACTATTCCAGAAAAGGGAGTTCATGAGGAGATGGAAAAACAAGAAAGCTCTCAACAAGCATACAGACAAAAGGCACCTGACTTATACCACCTACTTGGACATCAGGAAGCATTTGGCAAGATCCTTCATCAAGGTCTCTTTTAAGAAACTAAGAATGAAGCATCATCAAATGAAATGGAAACATAAGATTAGAAAAAGAGGGACAAAAATGCTTAATTTCAGTGAAAACATCTGTAATTTTGGATTTTGTACTTCAAACACATTCATAACTTATATGCAGAAGAGAATAAAACAAGATGATTGCTGATGGTCTTGATTTAGGGCAATAAAATCAACTGCAGCAGAACCAGATAATCAGTGAGGAAGAAAAGATTTGGTGATAGTAACAGATAACTACAAGGACAGTTCTGAGCTCGACAAGCCTCACAATTATTAACATTAATATCAATTATTAGGAAAGAAACTAAGACTCTCTCAGAAGAAAGACAGCAAAATTCACAATGACATGAGGAAGGACAAGGACAAATCAAATGTCCAGAGCAATTTCTATATAATGGAGAACTATATTTGCCTCTTATCCAGACCTGTCAGGGAAGGTATGACATATCTATAAAATGATAAATAACATAAAGACAACTGATACCAGGCAATAATTTGTTCTCTATTCCACTTTCATTAACCTGGAACTTACAAATTCATAATTCAGTCTAAAATCTTCAGAAACATTCATATTGTCAGTTCTCTTTGAACTTTTAAAATAATTTTTAATAAAAATAGTCATATTTTGTCATTTTGCAGCCTACAGCATAAATTAGAACAATATCATTGTAACCATACCAGAAGGTGGTGGAACATCTGTCAGTAAAGAATGTACATCTTCCATTGCATCTGTGTCATCAATCTGCAAAAAGGTAAAAATTGAGAAAATCACGTTGCTGTGCCAGTAAAAAATTCCAGAAAGAAATAACATAACTGCTACTCCATTTAACCTTTAACACTATTATTTGAGATCAGACAGAGCCCTGTTACCTTCTGTAAATAATTCTGGTGTGTCTTGTACATTCATCCTGTCTTATTGACCTGCAAGAGATCCAAATCTACCTCTAACTCCCAACATTTTCTCACCAAGTCTTTTAGAAATGGTTTATAATTTAACTCCACTATTCAAGGGCTTTCTGTCAAGTAACGTGTCTCCTTCTCACTCTCCATGTAAAACGGGCTGTCTTTATTTTCTTAAAAAAACAACACAAAACCTAAAAAAAAACCCAACCCAGATATCTTTACCTCTCATAACTGCCTTCTCAGCCTCTTTCAGCATATCCCCATCACAATGAAATTTTTATTACTTTTTTTACATAGCTCTAGTGAACAGTGATTCTACTCCAGAAAGCTTAATCAGGAGTTTAACTAAGTCTTCTGCAATATTGTTTCTGATATCCAATAATCATCAACCAATTATCCAATATCTCAAATCAGTAGTAAATGATTCCACAGATAAGTCATTTTTTTCTATAAATGCCTTAAAAAAATTCTCATTTTTTAACAACGGTATTCGACCCTTTTTGCAAAAGCACCAACCAATCTAAATTTATCATCCCAAACTCCCCCAACCCATTTTATGTCCTTTATCTGTAGGTGTTGTTCTTTCTATTTGCAGCTGTAGAAAGAACTGGAAGGCATTGTCAGAAGTTGTGAATTCTTAAATTGTGAAAAGTAATAGCTGAAATTTGGAAAATCTTCTTTTATGTGCTTGGGACATGCAGTTTTTTGAATGCTTTGAATACAATCCATTCTGGGTTGTAATTCTGCATATATATATATCTCTAATAATTCTGAATGTTCGTCTACAACAGTAAGAGCTCTGAAACAGGGAGAAAATACAATCTTCTAATTTACTAAATATAAAGTATGGCAATACAGAACCTCAGTGTTTACAACAATAGATCTAAAGTTTTTCATTAGTCTGATCTGCTACTTGAAGCAAGCAGACTGACATTTCTCAACAGTTCTTAATTATTATTCTAGAGATTGCTACATATTCATGAATAGCAGGGCAATTTTTTTCAGATAAGTCTGTAGACAGCTGTGCTTTAAGCAAATAGAGTAAGAAAAAGACAAAGCAAAATCTTAATACTTCATTTTTTTCTGTTGCTACAGAAGGGAAAAAATCATGCACAATTTAGGAACTGTTCTTGAAGATTAGTAAGAAAACTTTTTGGTTTTTTAAATATATATTTCATGAGAAAGGACATATAAACATGAGTAGTGAAAATGTTTATCACCTCCAAGACAAAAGCATCCTTCTTCCCATGTGAAAGGTCAAGCTCTGTAACTTCATCAGAGCTTTCTGACTGAGATCTCAGTAGCCTGGAACGTTGTCTTGGCTCTGGAATGGGAGACCCAATAATTTCTTCTGGTAACTCCTAAAAGGAATGTAAGAATTAGCAGATGCTCTGCCCAGCTTAGAAATAATTCAACTCTACACAATTTGTTAACAATTCTAAGAATCAGATGATTCTTAAAATTATTCTACAGGGAAATATATCTAAATAATACCAAACTATGATAAAGAGATCTGAAAATTCCAGCAGCTTTCCAAAATACAGTGAAAAAATTGTGTATCTCTATTTGTAAATAAACTTATGTTCTGAATGACTCAGTAAGAAAAAAATGGATATACAGTGTACATATTTTAATCAGAATGTTTTATTTTTAAGAATAAAATATTTACTTACTGGAGGATTAATCTCATAAAGTTCCTTGTTTTTTGCTATTGTATCATTTATTTTCTTTTGCATATGGGATATATGCTGATCATAGGTGGCATCATTTGGAGTCTTCCCAGCAATCTGAATACCTCCAGGTGTTGGCAAAGCTGCTAAATACACACCTGTTGCAGACTTTTAAAAAGTCACAAAGAAAAAGACAAGTGTATAAGCATGAATTCCTAATATATTCATATAAAGCTTTCCATAATGCTTATACTAAAACAGAATTGTAACATGGAAATTACAGCAGCATGTCTGGCAAATAAATAAATGGATCTCTCTCTTCTGTTCACTTATGAAAAAAAACTTCACTATTCTTTTAAAAAACTCCCTCCCTTTTCATTTTTCACAGTGGTACTCTTAAACTTGTCTAAAAATTCCAAACAAACTAAAAAGGAAAGCCTCTGACTCAATGTTTTGCACAAGCAAATAGGTTTTTTACAGATTTTGAAGATCTAAAATTTGGCCAAACCATTTACAGCAACAGTGAGGTTGTGGCAACCCTCTTTCTATTTACAGGAAACAGATCATAAAGACAAAAGAAGATGCCACCCCAAATTATCCAAGCACCCTCTGATGCAGGAAGCAGTATATTTCACTATTCTAACCTAGCATGAAAGAAAGGGGTTAGAAAATATTGCTAATGAACATTTCTTGAGTTCCTCAAATCTATCATTTATTTCTTCAGTTCCATAAAGAAGAGGCAACAGACCTTCCCCTTGTTGCAAAATAACCAAAAGATTTACTGACAGACTTAACTGACCTTATTTGTCATGGAACCACAATTCAATTTGAAGAACAGGGATCTCTTTGACAGGACCTTTAAAGAATACCATCATTTTTCTACCATTTGTGCCATTAAACTGTTTAAAGTTTCTTTTCCTCTCGTACCCTTTTTAATCATCTCGTCTTGTACCATCTTCAAGAGATCTGAATCTTCTTCTACTGGTTATGAAAGACAAGTCTGTCCTGATTTTACAATAATTACGACACCTTGCTCTTAAAATGACATTTTAATATCTGGTTACCCCAAATCCCACAACACCTGCATGTCTTCCTGAGAAAATACTGTAAGAAAGCAAAAGAATCCCAGAATCCCCTGTACTTACTGCCAAGCCCATCAGCATATTTTCCCCCACAGTGATCTGAATTCTCAGCCCAAAGAGGGCATTCATTCCTCTCAGCTTGAGTTTGTTCATCAGTTGTGTGTGCACTTCATACTCCATGAATGGTAAGAGATTACTGATAGAGGTTGCATTTGCTTCAGCCTGAGCTTTCTTCTTCAGACGGCACAACCTGACAACACAAACCAGCACAGACAGAGTTTTAATGAATTTGTGAAGATTGAAAGGAATCAAAAGGTATCTAGATTTTTTTTTCCTCATTGTATAACCTAATACAGCTTCTTTTCAATTATTTTAGATTGCTGCAACAGTAAAATAAAATGCCAGTTCTTTACAAGAACTCCTTGCGACAGTGTCATCTGAAAACTTCTATTTTCAGCTTTCCTTCTAGTAAAACTCCCAATGCAAACATTTATTTCTCTTGCTGCAAGCATCAAACATTTCAGGCACAAGTACAGAAAATTACTACTGCAATTTCTGGTGGCAGAACTTTCAAAAATTCTATTAATACAGTTATTCAAGACACACATTAGAAGGAAGAGAAAAGCCCCCAAACCAAACCCAAATGCCCTCACAGCTAAAGCATTAACCATATTTGTCTGAATGGAGAAAACAAAGAGCATAGCAATACTATCTCTGACTATACATGATTCATATTCCACTCTCTGGGTTTAGTCCTACAAGCTGAAATTCAAAGCCCACACCAGTGCAATGATATTTCCAGAGAGAAATTTTATTTAAGAACACATGCCTATTGTATGTTTTGTAACATAAGGTTGGATGACACACTGGATTTTAGCAACAGGAATTCTTTCTAAGATCTCCAAAACTTTACTAGACTAAATACTAAGGAAGTATTTTGACAGATACCTGGCTTGAATAAGACATCCTTTCCCAACAACTATTGCCTCCACAGGAAGGTCAATTGTGGTGAAAAGGACATCAGGAACTTTCTGCTTCCTGCAGTTGTAACAGTAAGTAAGGTGAGCAGGAAATGGCATGTTCAATTCATCATATGGAATATGGCAAAATCCACAACCTGGTGGTGAAGCTTCTTCAATCCTAAAAATACATTATGGATAGAATACTTAAAACATCTGCATCTTGTTCACCATGGTCAATAAGTGCACATCTGTATAAACACCTACAGAGACCTACTTGAATCATACACCACAACTAAACTCTGCTCCATTATACCAATGTGACAAGTATTACAATATGTGAACTAAAAGAAGAAAAGTTACACACTACTTGCTAAAATGCTATCAATAAAACTTGGATTGAAACTTCTTATGCAAGGACTGAGAAAAAGGACATTCAGTGACCAACAATTCATATGAAACTCTAACATTACTGAACTGGCTTTAAGCAGTGTAACTTCTAAATACAATCCATCATACAAGAGTTGTACAACGAATTTTCTGTACCAAACAAACCAAAAAAATCTCTTTTACATTCATTGTGTCCAAAACTCCATAAGAGCAGAATACAAACTACATCATCCTTCTGAGAAGCAGCACAATATATATTAACATTGTGAGAAGAACTGCAGTTTTGTTTCCTAGCATAAAGAATCAGGTAAAACTCATTATTTCCTTAGAACACATAGTCTCTCTCCCCCCATGAACAATACCCAGGAATGACCACTATAAATATATGAACAGGGAAAGCACAGCCAACTGCATCAATGGAAATTTATACTGTGTCATATAAACAATTCTTCTCAGTGATTTTGAAGAGGTGTGTAAGCAAATCTGACAGACTTAGAAGAAGTTAGTTATCATAAGACTATGGCAAATATATTTTGGGTTGAGTATGAGCTTTGTCTGTTTACCTGTTTTACCTCCCTCTGGTAATCTATGCCAAGATTCTTTGTAGCACCAAAATACATATTTTCATAAAAGTGCTATTTTCTTTATATTATGAACATGATATTTCCTTCTCTTTATCATATAGTGATTACAAAAACAAGTATTTTAGTTTTGGCTACAGTTTTTAAAACTCTATGCAAACCAGAAGACAATGGTCTTTTCTAACAAAGTGAAAGAATCATAAATAATACTACATTGACTGGTTTATTATGGAAAAAACAATGCATGTGTAATAAATACCCTTGCTTACAACTATAATAATCCCTTGAAATATTTGATTAATATCCTGATGAATAAATGATAAATTGCATTAATGCAATATGCAGTAATTAATCTTTTCTTTGCCAAAAATAACTTTGTGGCAATAGCCGTTCTTCAAATTTCATTCGCAAGAGCAGAAATAAAGGGAAACTTCATGTTTGGCCTTCAGTTTCATGATTTTGTTCATCCACTTCAACAAACGCATATCCATTTTGGAAAAACCTGGCATCATATTTGTTTTAGAACCAAGCTATTTTATCTCCCACTCATAAATAGCATTGAATGGAGCATATATACACATATTACAGACATAGCCACTTTTGGCTTATGTAAGTTATCAAATATCTGTCATTTTTTATTGTGTGAGACAAAATTGAGAAAAGAGACCTGAGGAGCAGCTAAGGAAAAAACTGAGTTATCTGTGTTAGTAGTCAAATGTGTTACCTTATTGAGACTGTTAGAAATAAAAACAGAGTATCTAATTTGGCGCAGAGCTCCATTACTCCTGTGGTGGTGGTTGTTAGTGAAAAGCAGTAAAGTGGTTGGTCCCGCATCCTGCACTGTAACACTGTAACCTACCCTAATAGAGAAGAACTATCTTGGCTCTGAGGAAAAAAATCAACCTCTCCCTTCTCTGACCCTATGGAAAAGAAGCCAGGCTGCCATGACAACCTTTGTTCCAAACAGCCTTCCATGGTGCCATCCTGAAGGAACCTAGGGTTCAGTACAGCTGCTGTGCCAGATGCGGACAAAATACAGACCTCTTCACTATAAGAGAAAAAAATAACAACAAAGTGAATTCCTACTACATAGTGAGTGCTTTTATATAAAATTATCAGATTAAAAAGCTAACACAAATCTCAATGAAGTTCAACATCACCACTACTTTAGTGCACTTGTGCAATTTTATCCATTAAAACTCACAATCAACCCTCTTCTGGTATTTAAACCATAACCATTGCATAAGTACAAGATGAAGAAGGATTGAAAAGAAAGACTTAAGAGCTTTGCTTCATGTTAAAAATAACAAATGCTAACCAGATTTAAGTATGGTTTTCAGTTCTATGGTTAACAATGCACAGAAATACAGCAAACCAAACAAACATTAAATAAAAAACAAGGCATAATTTTTTACCAAAGTAAAAGGGAAGTTGAGAGCCTCAGCATTTTATTAATACTCAATTTTCAAAATGAAGTTAGAACCCAACACCGACAAGGGCGCTTCTTGAAGGATAAAAAGTGGAAAACCAGTAACATTTTACTAGGAAGAACTACAATAATGGTACATTTTGCATGTAAAGAAACCAACCATACTTAGGATTTAGTGGAGTTGAAGCTCTCAGAATGACCACAGAGCTTTTAATAATTCTCAAGTTGTTAAATAAGAAACAAACCTCTAGTATTCAGTATAAAATATTATACTGAAAAAAATATAGAGAAAATCTTTCCCACATTTTCTAGAATGATACACATGTCTTTTTTTAATTTGTTATTTCTCTTTCCACAATAATTTTTCATATATAACAGATCTGGCAGACCAGTACTTACACACACAAACTTGTGCTTTAAGCATGGAATAAAGCTGAACTGGCAATAAGTATGTGAATTTCAATAAATTTTTTGTAAATAAACAAACACTACAACATTAAATTCCTTCAGAGAAATGCAGGCAACAAATAACCCCATAACTGATTGCCTGTCTATGTTCTGTACATTCTTAACTACCCATAGTTAAGGTAGAAAAGATAATACAAATTTACATGCTTTTTACAAGGAGACTGACAAGCAAAGAAATAAATGCTTCATTTTGGTGTGTTCACCCCTCAGTGATGGTGTAATTGAGATAAATATGGTAAACCAAAATTTTCCAACTTCTCTCCTTAAAACGCAACTCTTTAGTGCTTTTACTTGAAAATATTTAGGCAAAACCAAGTTGAAAGACAATAATTTCAGATGTTTGAATTTGCTCGTTACTTCCCAAATGCAATTCAAAATAGTGAATCAGTGTAATTATCTGATTAATATCATCAGACACACCTGGCTCCAGGGAGAGCTTTTTCTGGGCCTTAAATGGGAAGTTTTCTATTCAAGTTCTGGTCTGCCAGTTGTTATCCAATAATGAAACTTCAATGCATATATTTTTAGGAACAATCTTAATTATTTAGGTAGATTATGTTTAGAAAACTTCAGGGATAAATTAATATTGTTACTATAAAACAAACTGTAGGCTTTAGTTTAAAAGAAAAAATGGTAATGTTAATTAGAAAAAGCTTAAGACCCAGATCTAAACATATAAAAACCATCCAATACTGAAATTCCAAAATCTCACTTTAACTCTGTAAAGTATAGAATAGACAGCACCAACAACTGCACTGGAATAGTTAATTTTTAATCCACTGATTATGAAATACGTTTTCTGTGGCATTTTGAAAATCAAATCATCATCATGATTTACCAAATGCTGGTTGATTCACTGTAGCCCACTACAGCATGACAACCCAATGCTTTGGCATGGGATTTTATTTCTTGTCTGATTTCTGCCCACCAGGCATCTCGTGTCTCTGGTTCATCTGAAAGACAAAGTGTAAATCAGTTCACTATTCTGTACTATGCCAACACAAAGCTTCATGCAATTAATCTGAAAAGTTGAGTTCCTCATATTCAAGTGCTTTGAATATGGACACTTAATTTCCTTCCTATATATCACACTTCAAGGAAACACTAATGGGACTTTTTCACCAATTATCTTGTTTCTCCTCATGTGAGCAGGTTCTCACAAATTACTGTATTCTTGTTGCTCTCCATAGGACAGATAACACTAAAATACTGTAGATACTCTCCCAATCTCTACTCATTTTTAGTTCCCAATCACATTCTCAGCTTCCAACAACACAAGAGCAGTGTAACTTGCAACAAAGCATCACAGATACTCTGTAACATTGAAAAACTACAAGTAATGAAACAGTATTTGTAGCAGTAAACTAGTATTTTACTTTGCTGTACAATCAATATCTTTGAAATAACCCAATAGTTTTTCCTGCTGAAAGCAGTTCTCTCTGTTAACCAGAGTTTAAAAGTATTTGTTCAAAACTGTATCACTGATCAGACAGTTCTGTGGCACTTCTAACTGTGAGAAGCCAGAGGGATTTGAAACTACTTCAACATTTACAATATGAAGAAGGGCAGGATGTATGTTGCCAGTGGTTTATTGCTTCAGTATCCTGGAAACTGTACCTTCCCTCTATGCCCATGAATGGATTCAAATTACCTTTATTGTCCTCAAAGTTTTATAAATATATCCTGCCTGCTTTTCTTGAAAACTACAAGATATAAAAATACAAAAAAAGTGGGCTGCTAGAATAAGTTCATGCAATCCATTTATTTTAACTGCTCAGCAATTAGTTCCCCTAACTAAAGCTCTAGTCTTGCAGGCTTTTTACATCTGGAGCCAATAAATACTGAATTTACCACTAGAATTTGTCAGCTGTTTCTTCTTTCAAAACTTACCTGTTTCAATGACTGTAGTTGGCAACTGTGTTAATTGTTGATACAAAAAGGGAAAACCAGTATGTACTTAGAAATTACCAAGGGTTCTGAGTATAGAGATTCTCATGGAATTTCCCTGAAATTAACTGAACTTAGCACAGATACAAACTTCTGGTCACTGAGTTCTCCTTGCTGAATCATAATTTAAATATCAGGGTCAAACCCTGAAATTTATTCGGAACCTATTTTGCACTACCAGGAATATTTATCAACACAGTGTATGATAACCACATTATCATACACTTAGTTCTCTGACAACATGACAAACAAAAATGCAAGATGCAGATACACACATCATTTAAAAGTTACTGAAACAGAAATATTGCAAAATAAGATGTATTCATTCATGACTTTACCTCAACTTTGCATTTAGAACTAGGATTTAGTTTTTTTAAACTAAACTAATTATAATTTTCTAATAAAAAGGAAGAGCACAGAGGTCTGTATATTCAATTATCCTAACTTTAGATGGCAATGCTTGTGTAACTCACAGCATTACACTGACCAGCAGCAGCCTGGTCAGACTGAAGTTTATTCAACCTTTGCTTTGAAGAAATGAACACTGAACAGAAAAAAAAAACTTACAGTGAGAGATCATAGGAATGTTCTCTGCAATCAACAAAAATGTACGTGTTAGGACACAAAAGAAGCGATTTCTGTGAACTGTATCCAACATGTTCTGTTCTATGCAAGTTCACTTTAGCAGGCTGCAGTGCATTACTGTCAGAATCTTGAGGTGCTGCACTTAACTCTCAGTGTGAAAACACTGTTTAAACTCTCTCAGTGACTAGGAAAACAAATGCTTAAGATGATACTCAGCAATCCTGACTCAGACTCCTGGAGCACCTCTTCTCAGCTTTGGAAACTCAAGATTCCTATAGAAATAATCCATCACAACACAGGGTTGGAGCTCCCCAGCTCAGCTCTCTGAACCATTTGTGGTACAAAAAGTGGGAAATGTCTTCTCTTTGCATACACGCCTCTGGACAAAGGCTGCTTCTGCTGCCACCAGCTAACAGCAGTAGCAGTAGTTGAATCAAGGGAGAATCTTTGGAAAAGGCCAGGCTACAGCATCTGACAAATTCAGAGTGTATGAACATATGAGATCACAAGCACATTCTGTGGAAGTTCTCTCCTAACTCTTTTTGGTGAAATGGACAAGGATCTTGGGAGCAATTCCTCTTTCACCTCCAGTCATGGGCCAGAGATTGTTTTTATAAGCAATGTACTTCTCCCTATAGATGAAAAGTCTAAGGTAGCAGCAAAAGTGGTTCTCTGACCATGCAGAAAAACACAGCTCAATGAGACTGGATCACGGGCAGCTGGTCATAAACACTAAATAAACAGCCACACAAATTCTTGTACTTCACAGAAAAACACCCGCAAAGAACTAGCCTTTTTTCTAGGCAAAAAGCACCAATTTTCCCAGCAGTAACTTTTTACACCTTTTGGTTCCATGTGGTAAAAACTACTTCTACTTATCACCAGTGACATTCCTATGTCAATGTGCAAGAAAACATGAAGTCATAATGAGGATTTGAGAGTTAGCAACAGGTGAAGTGACAGAAGATGAATATAAAACGTGCTGTGAAATAAAAAGATTGATAAAGACAAGAATGAATTGAAAAGGAATGTAGCCACAGTGAAAACTGAAATGGAATGAGATGTTGAAAGGAAACACAGATCCTTGAAGTGTACCTAAAATGTAGAAATAGTGACGGGTCCCCAAATTCTATGCAAACATTTAGCTTTCCTCCACAAAAATTTACAGTTTAAACTGTTGAAGTTATTAAGAGACTTAACAATTTTCTTACCTAACATGTACAAGAATACTTTACCATTATGGGAAACATATATTGTTGTGAAGTTGCTCAGTACTGTGACTTTCTGAAACAACATTTAACCCTTTATTCTAAGAATCCATTCAATATCCACACTAACAAAACTATTAACTATAGAAATGTAATGGATCATTTTCACTCCTATTAGAAGTAAGAAGTATTTTCCAGCCACTGTCTTCAGTGTTAACAGGATCATGCCCAATATCTTTCAAAGAATCCAACAATTTCTTATTGCACAAGAACAAATATTTCTATAAGTCATGCATATACAACTGTAAAGAAGACTGGGACCTCTGCTTGACTATATTTTGTTCCAGAAAGAGGATATGTTTAGATATAAATACTGCACATTCACAGTTAACATGAACTTACCTTTGCATATTAAAACACAAGATAATTGTCTACAATTAAAATCAAACACCATGACATCGCAATAATAAGTTGATACAAAACACTGAATGTAGTGCAATGTGTAGCATTCATATTGTTCTGACAAATATTTTCACAAGCAGCCTTTTTTGACACATGAGCCACACAATTTCACATGGGGATGCTGTCAGAGCATTTACAAGTTTAGTAAAGCTAAGGATTTACATAAACAATTAGAGGAGATAGGGAAGCAGGATGGCATGTGTCCAGCACACTCCATGAGAGTGCCTGTTGTTTTTTTTTTTTTTTTGCTAAGGCAAAAGCTTAAGAACTAAGGGTTTGCAAAGCAGATTCAGCAGACAAGAGCCAGAAACGGTGGGTATTTTGGCGCATGCTTGGATCAGGTGACAGTACAGACTGAAAACTATGGCAGCTCACTGAAATGGTTACAGAAAGTAATGGCCCTGGATTCTAGGTGGAAGCAAAAAGGCAAGCATACAGAGCACTCAGTCACAAGCTTTTCTAGCAAATGTACCGAGTAGTTTGGACCAAGGTTTTTCTACAACTTTAAGCAGGAAAGTTTGCAGGAAATTCCACTGCTAATTATGCCCCCTTTGTGGGAAACCAAAGGCTGAATATTAAACTTACTTTCTAAATGTTTCCAAATTGGCAGGATATTTAGAATCAAGTGGAAGCAAAGCACACTGTTTCTATAATTGAGGACTTGAGAAACAATGTTGTCAACACTACAATGTTCTACCAAAATTGTGCCAAGTCAATCCTCCTCCAACTGAACCTTTCCAAACTGATTTTATTCAGCAGTTTTGTAAGACACAAACTTCTGTACCTAGAATGTTCTTTGATTTAGCCCTACACACCACCATGTCACCCACCTCCTTTAAAATATAATGTTTAGCTGTACTATCCATGGGACAATATCCAGCATTTCACCTAGATACTCACTTTCTGATTCATAAGAAGCAACACCTTTCCCACGTTATTTCTTAGTAGTTCACTTTTACGATTTAGCCAGATTTAGCCTTGAAGATTTAGCCAGAAGCTGCATTTTGCTAGTCCATACAGATTTTTTAAAACTGAAGACAGATTAAGAAGAATGGCCTCTTGATGACATGGCTCATCCCCAAAAGTTGTTGCATCCTTAAAGCTGAATCTTTAGACATCTTGAGGAAATCACTCCAAAGTTGAACTGATTAATTTCAACCTATTTTACGTTGTATAATTTAGTAAATATTTACATGTATAACAATACTCTGACAGGAGGAGGACAATCATCCAAGGAAAATTTTCATGAACTATAAATGACTCATTGTTCTGTTGTTTCAAAAATGGCAATGGAGGCCAATAACATTCTTTCAGATCAATCACTGAACCTTTCATTAGGCAAAGCCATTATCCACACATCCAATATTCCCTTATTTTTGTATCTTCTTTATGAAATATCTACTAAGATCTTATACAGAAAGAAATGTGGTATTTTTCTGTCGGTTTGGCTGGCTGGATTTTTTTTTTAACAGACACCTTTGTTAGGTTTATAAGCAACCTTCCCTGGACCTTGAAGTTTCATTAAATCCTTTCTGGTTATCAACATTGATACTATCAATTTCCTAAAATATTTAGATACATATACAAATATCTAAAATATTAAGATACAAATATCTACAACTCAATAACTGTACAGAAACACAAATCCTCCTGCATAAAGATTAACACAAAATTCACATAGCAAATAACTAAACCTACAGCAGATTAACCTAAAACTTTCAAAAAAGTTTCCAAGTCACTCCATTCTTGTTTAAAAATACTACTACCTGTAGTCATCTTTAAGACTAAAAGATGTGCAAATTAAAATTTTGTTACAGAAAGTGAAAGAAGTAGATTATAGGGATATATCAAAGAAAAACCAGGGTAACACTAAACTAGCAGGAAACAACGTAACCACACCCAAAGAGAACAGATATATTTACAAAGTTAAACTCCAAATAAAACATCCAGCCTGCAAAATATTATTGAAAACCAAGATGGAGAAGCCAGAAGCGTTGTTCCCCTTATGGCTTAATACAGCCACAACAGTGACTATAATTTTTTTCTTTTAACTGTGGATGAAAGTCTGATAGGAAGAGTACAAGCTGAAAAAAATATAATCTAAAAAAAAAAAAATCTTGCAATAAAGTCAAAGCAGCAGTAATAATTTAGTGTAGTAATAAAAGAAATCATGTGATATAACTTAAATAAAGTGAAAATTATAATGCCAAAATATAAGGCATTTAAAGAAAAAATATATTCAGAATATATTAAAAATTAAACTATTAAATAACACTTTGAAATACTTAAAAACGAAGGCTTAAATTGGATCATACTTAGAATTACAAAAGCTCAAAAATACTGCCCAGAAATTAGAAAACATTAAATATAGGAAATAAATTTGCCTCTGGAAAAATCAGTTACATTAATAAATATGTGCCTTTGTTACTCCAGCTTTCAGTGATTATTTCAATCATTCATCCTAGAATGGTGACTCATTAGGTAATAAATAAACTACTTATTCTATTTGATGTCTCTGTTGCTTTGTCACCTTGGCACAATGAATACAACCTACTTTAAAACATGAACAATCTTCAAAGAAAAGCTTCAAACAACTACAACAAAGTGGCTGTTTGTGTACACTACACTATAACAAGACAGGGCTTTCTAAACCACATTTCATCTATTTTATTGCTGGAGGGCAGGGATGGTATTATTTGGTACAAAATGACACTCTCTGAATTTCCTATTCCTTGTTTGCACTCCTCAGGAATGCAGAACCACTGCATTCATTATTTTTACACACTCATAAATGTTTATTTTGTTTTAGGACAAACTAGGCAGACAAGCCTCATTTAACTTCTGGATACAAAGAGACTTAGAAAATATCTTGTGCCTCATATTATCCATTGACATTTATCAGTTATTCCTACAATCTTGTTACAGTCAGTCAGAACTTGTGTTCTCTGTATGTTTTCCTACAAAACCTCTATAGACATTTTACAACATCATGTTTAGCTGTAATTATGTAGCAGTTAGGAAGGTGTTGATTCAACCAGAATAATTCTGGTTTTTTCCTAACCTTGATATATTTTGAGCTGTGCAAACAGTTTTACAACTGTTTGTTTGCAACCACAGAAGCAAATATCAGAAGGCTGAAAAAACTCAATGCTATCCATGAAGGAAATTTTATAAAGACAATAGTTTTAGTCAAGTCCCATATTTTGAAATTAGGATAAGTTATGTACAAAAATATCATTTTTGCAAGACCAATGTTCTCTCTCTTATGTACTATCAATTCAAAACTACACACCATAAAGTATAGTTGTGCAATAAGCAACAGCTTTTTTGGAGCACTTGTTCAAGGGAAAGTTATACTGGCTTTCACATCACTAGCCAGAATTTAGGGAGAGCTTTAAAGCAGTATGAACAGATTAAATAGCATTACTTAGGTGGCCAAAGAATTCTAAACAAAGATTTCAAATGCCAAGTTTATTTATGAATCTCTAACAGAACATGTGAATACTTATTCTATGCTCAGTGACCACCCTTTCTTCAGTTATATAAATATCTACTTAGAACTCTCTCTCTCAAAAAAAAAAAAAAGTAAAGCAAAGCACAGTCCCAATGAAAATTATGAAAATTATTTCATTAACATAAAGGTGTAACTGCTTCTAGAAATACTATTCAAACACCATACACATTAACCATAGAAATTATTTAGGACATTCACTCCTCTGGAAAGGCTGCAGAAAACTGGAGTAAATGATTACTGGAGAACATCACACCCCTCAGTCTTTTCAGAAGAAGCCTCTGACAAGTGCCTTAACCTCCCATTTTCATTCAACACACAATGATGGACAAGAAGTCAACCTGGAAATTCTCCAAGGAAAGGCAAGAGGTCAACCTTGAAATGTTGGGGGTTTTACTACTAGAACTAACATCAAGCACCAACAGGAACAATCTGACATTTCCTGCTGTGCTCCTACAAATGGGCCACACTTACACCCCAGAAAGCAGCTTGAAATATAATTTGCACATTCTCTGTTTGTATTTCTATGGAAGAAAAACATGCAGTTACAGAAACAAAACACAGCCAAGCTTTCATCCTGCATTTCCTCATATGCAAAACTAACTCTGAAGGATTTCACTCTCCAACAGCAAGACTGGATATCACTTAATGAACTCAGTAGATGCTGAGGAAGTTTTTAACAATCTTTTATCTTTCCATATTTCTGACTACTGAAGCTGAAGATGCACTGCTGGAACTGAATGATGCTTCCTGAATGAGTTTAAAATTCAGTTATGTGAGAAACAATATGTTGGTGCTCTGAAATAGCCACATGGAAAAGCAGCCTCTATTTAACAAATTCTCACACTGCCTACCTTTCGGCTCTGTGTTTAACCTCAGTGCCAAACTTTTAACAAAGATCCAGTCTTCTGGATTGAGGATTCCTTGCATGTTTTGATACTTCTAGTTCATTCTTTCTCAGAGACAGCACCAAAGGGTATCTTCCACTGTTTTATGTGCCCTCCTTTCTACGAATTTTTACTCAATTCCCTACTTTCATTTTGCAAATTCATCTTCATATCTACCTTTTTGGTTTTTTACAAACATTTAAACAATTCTTCACTGAACTATATGCAATTTCCAGAAATTTAAGCAGCTTCTTTCCCATTCATGAAATAGTCTTTACTTCCACGTTTAATTTTCAAGCACCTTCAAATCTCTAATGTTTCCCAATCACTGGATGCTCCTGTTGTACCTCACACACAATTAAACTATTGTCAAACAAAAGGAAAAGGAAGAAATAAATATCCTTCTGCACTTAGGTTACTAAGAAAGCTGAAATGAAGCCTGAACATTTTTCAAAAGGAGAGTAATTTTAGCCCACTTATGGTTATGATTACATTCTCTGTCCAGCAGCACACCTAGCACTGCAAAAACCCCATACATCCAGGAATAGGAATGTAACCTGCTCAGTCCCAAACCAGCAGGATTAAGCAGATTTCCTACAGACCTACCGACACACCAAGGCTACAGAAACACCAATTCTCAGGGAGGTTTTAACTCTACAATTATTGTGTGGTTTAGACCTCTCCATTCCAACCAACACTTAGGTAACAAGCACCTCTGGGTAAAATATTTTATATACATATATATGCACATTCATTTTCCTGCAATCTCTAAAAAATTTAGACAACAGTTTTGGATATTCTGTCCAGAACTGAACTCCTGACTTCCCTTTCACCTCCTAATCTTACATTGAGGATAACTTTATAGCCTAGTTCAAGGCATGCTTAGAGTCTGTACATAAACTCATTTGCTCCCTTATTCTAATAAAATTCTTTCAATAAAATCATCCTACTAAACAATCTGGAAGAAGCGACCATGAATTCCAACTTTTGAAGGTCACACACAATACACAAAAATTTTGGCCCATTCTTAACACTTGGATCAAACTATGCTATACCAGACCACAGACCTGAGAATTTCATAATGTTATTTTCATAATGAAAGTTAATATTGTAAAAGATTATCACTTTAGAACAAGCAAAGAAAACCAACAAAACCAGAAAAGCTCATAACCATAATATTAGAGGATGCTTAATGTAACAAGGAACAACAAAAATGAGCCAATAGTTTTAGTCTTTTCCTACTTCTGAACATTTTGCAAAACGAAAAATTGTTTTTAATAACTGTGCATTTAAACTGAATTTTAGAGCATGATTAAGAGCTGCATGGCAAAAGTGAATTATCAAGAAGGAAAGTTTCTAGGGAAAACGAGCCCTCAGAGGTCAGTTTTGTACCTTTTTATTGTGCCAGCTTTAAAAACATCAGAGTTTGACAAGGTCTACTGGCTTGGATGCTACATGCCTGCCTCTCTCCCACAGCACGTTATCTTTCCAGAGGGAAAACATGAGAGAGTAGTTCTTTATTTCATCTAGATTGCATCAATTCACCTCCTACAGCTATATAAGAAAGTTACAGTCTTTGATTACTAAATCTGCATAAAAATATAAGAACATTGGGGTTCTTTTCAAGCTAGGTAATGAAGTGATTAAAAAGTTCAAATTATTGTTTTAAGTCCTGAAACTGGTTGCATTTTACAATACAAGAATTATAAACCAACAAAACCTGGGCTACATACTACCCTTCTCTTTAAACTGTAGTTCTCTATTTTTCTTCAACAATTTTTATGTCTATTATCTATAACACAACTACTGATTTAGAGCTATTATTAAGAACAAACATTTTCATTGATTTCCTGAAATTAACAGGAGGAAAGCCTTTCTTGAAGAAAGTGCAAGCCCATGCAAAACAAAACAAACAAATAGGCCAAAAAAACCCCAAAAATCCATTACATAAAAAAACCCCATTCCAATCACACCTGAAATGATCCCAACTGCGTAAGGAAGAATCCATTCTCTAAGACTAAATTACTTCCTTCATGGATGCTGAGCTGAAAGTAACTACTAAATAAACATCTGAAAATTCAGCTTTCCAGACTGATATTAAATTACTCTTAGCAATACTATTTTATACTAAAACAATTGTCTGCAATTTTAAAGGAAGTCTTTAACAACATGAAAACATGACATTTAGGCATTTGATCATTAAAATTTAAATTTGAAGCATTAACCTAAATATCCTAGAGCATTTCTAATAACTTCACTGAGCTGCCATAATTTCTGTCAGCATATGTAGTACTGAATGACTAATAAAATACCTGAATTGAAACTATTCCAGTCTAGCAGTTTGTATGATCTTGTGTTACCCATAATTCCGACAAAGGCTGAGTTCAAAACAGCAAATTAGTAGATCAGTTATAGAAGCAGAATAGTGAAAAAAAACTACCAACAAGAACACAATTGACAACACCGCTCCACAGGAACTGGAAAGACACAGACAGCAGAGTTAATAAGAGGCTGAAATAGAAAGGGGAAAAGGAGCATGCTATAGCAATCTGGCACTAGGTGACCAAAGTGGACAGTATATGGCAATTTTGTCTTATTGGCAAGTTCTTAATCCACCTTCAAATGTTCTCTCCTCTTCCATGTTTTCCTGATTTATTAATTTGCCAGTTCATTTGCTTCCATTAATATTTTAGACTTATTTGGCTCAAATGCTTCACGATCATAACTACATCAGAATTTTTCTCTACATCTCCACCTTCCCTCCCACAGCTATATGTCTTCATTCCCCCTTTTGTTCCCACTATTTTGCAGTGTGAGTTCCAAGGATAATACATTTTACATTCACTTGTCAGGAGCAATCTGCAAGTCTCACAGGAATGCTGCAGCTGTGCAAACATAAATTTCTGTTTTGCCTTATGTCTTATACTGCTTCCAGTCAGCTGGTAAAAACGAAGCAGTGCATAATGCAAGAAATTAGTTTTTAAAACTTCTAGCAAAACGGATTTTTTTCCCATTCTGTCCTACACCTATCACATAGTAAATTTTGCACGTAAGAGATCTGTATCAGAAATTTGTTGAAAATACAGAATCCTAAAATAACTTTGTGGCAAAGAAACACTCACATATTAATTATATTTTGACATTTGTTTTAATCTGCTCTTCACTGTGTAAATAGATCTTAGAACAGGAAAACAAAAGAACAACATTGTGTACTAATAGACTTCAAAAAAAATCCCTTAAAGTAGGAAGAAGTAATTCAAATTAAGTCTTAGATTTAATTTCATTTTGCCAGCTTACCAAATCTTTAGATCAGCAACAATTTGATGTACCTGCCTGGAGAATTGTTTGCCTCAGGCCATAGGAAGAAAAGGAAAAGATTAGTTTTTTGTACTTGTTTTTATTACTCCTGACTAGTGCATGCAAAACCAGTAGAGGTACTATTTTTACTCTCCTCTGCATTTTTAAGTGCACTATCAACTCCAACTTTTTGCAAAGCATTCCTCATCTGGTCTCAGTGATTAAACCAACCAAGTCTTCAGAGTCAAAAGTCACTCAGTTCTAACATTAGAACTAGAACTTGCAAAACATACATGTTCTCTTACTGGGGTTCCCAGGAAAATAATATATAAAAGCCTTGAAGTACTGATAAGTAAAGGTTTTTAAGAATAGAAACAAAGCTGCAAAGGTTAAAACCATGTTGTGAGCTAAATTGTAAGCATTAGTCCTTAAGGATTTCAAGAAGCTGAAAATGGGAAAACATTCATAGTTAAGATCAAGCATTTAATCTCATTTTTATTTCAACAGAAAACTTGCATCAAGTTTAATTACAAAAAGTGGCAAAAAAATTAACCCCTCAATAATTCAAAGCTAGTTTTCAATGCAAAGTTACTGACTCAAAGTATTTTTATCACTGTTTTAATTTGCTGAAATGTTTCTCACTAAAAACATAACCTTTGAGTAACTTATTTTTCAAGCTTAAATGATTATCTGAAATACACTGCTTTGATATACATTGTTAGAATTGATCTATTCAAGCACTGATACATTATAAACGTTAGATGCCAGGCCTTGTGCAAGAAGTCAATCCTATGCTGACATACCAGGATTGTGGATGCGATCCAGGAGCTTCACTGAGCGAGCACTGACCACTCCCCCAACGTGGACAAGAAAGCCTGGTGGGAAGGTCGTCAACGTAAAAAACGGGAATTCCTGTTATGATTAAAAACAAACATTAAATGACTGCTTACAGCCAGTGCTGAGTGCCAGTTAACATGCAATGAACAATTTTCACTTCCCTGAAATACAAACAACGCAGTTACACTGGGCCAGACATGTCCTTCTGGCCTACTGAGCACTTCAGAACCACATGTCCTCATGGACCCATTGTATCAGAAAAGGAGAGGTTTCTACACAGTGAAAGAACACTTTTCCCTCACCAAGTTGTTTCTCAGCACAACAGTGATAAATAATCAAAACTTTACATATTTAGAAGTTAACAAAACCTCTATTGATCCACTTTTACCATGGGCGCTAAATACCAGAATTCTTCTTTCATTAGCTGATAAAAAATAAATGTTTTTCCTCTACTTTTAGGTGGTCTTGTTACAACTGACTGCAGTTTGATTCTGAAGCACAGGGTGAAACAAACTGAAGTCCTGCAAGAATGAGGAACATCTTATTACAGGAAAGCACACCTTAAAAATATCAAAGGACTGCTTAGCTCGTAAGCTCTAAATATAACAAGTAAATATCCATCTTTTAAAATAAAGCATAGGTCCTGAAACACAACTCTAAGTTCTTAACCTAAGGTAATTCACTTCCAGTTCATAAGTAAAATGAAGAGTTAAGTTTCAGCAACTATGCCAACTTTAAATTCATAAAAGAGGCAAAGTAAGTAATAACGGCAATTTTTCAAGACAAAAATCATGAAATAAAAGTTATATTCAAAGAAGTTGAGCCCAAAACTAGATTTTAATTTCTCCAGCAACGTTCTGTGATATATCTAATATTTACATAATAGCACACTTATGTGAGAAAGGCAATCAGCAATTCTAAATGCAGAAAGTGGGAAAAAAAAAGAAAAATCATGCAATCGTGTTTTGTATAATTGTAACTGATTAAATGGAACAAATAAACACCATACTTTTGTATGAGAAAGTACACGATAGATTCCTTTCTCACATACTTGGAAACAGTACAATTCAACTGAGCTTCTACCTGAACAGCACACATGCTGCAGATTCTGAAAGGATAAGGTTCTTCCAGTAATACATGGCATTAAAAGTCATCCTAAAGTGCAATATGGGTTAAAAATTACTGCTTCAGGATTCTTGCCACCTTATTACAAGAGCTCCAAGAACTTTTAAAAGGTCCTTCAAACTTTGAGTTTTCTGGGTTTTCATTTGGATCAAAATTTCAAAATTGAGAGGCAAACTCTGAAATCAGCAACCATAGTATCAATAACCTGAAGAAAGAGAAAACCAATCCCAAAACCCAAACCCTGCAGTTTTGCTGTATGATGCAATTTAAAAGTAGGAAGATTTCACCCCAGGATTCTGCAAGCCTGCTTGACTGATACATCTTCAGAAGCAGCAATGGATTCTAGAGAGGGATGCAGTAAAGATTCCCCCAGAAGGTTCTAACAGATTGCAAAGTGCTTTGCCAGTTATCAGAATGGTAAAAATTCTCAAAATACTTGCAGACTGCAGAAATCAATAAAGAAGTTTTCTGAATGTGCCATCTATATGAAATTCCATTAAGCCTATACTACATTTACATTTTATATATACACACATATTTACACCGTGCTGAAGCAGTACGGAGTGAACAAAGTAAACAATACTCCATGCTCCAAAGCTTAAGCAAATCCAATGGTTTTTATTGTATATGGAACAGAAGTTTTCCCACTTTCTGCTCCTTTCCATAATGCTATGTATTGCAAGTAATTTTAACTTGTTCAAACTTCCAGTTCACCTGACTGCCTACACTAGAAACCAGGAATAAAACTTCAAATAATAACATTGGTTTTATCTCAATACTGCCAAGTCTGAATTATGATACATGACAAAATAAGGTGTTCTATCAGTTAACGTGAGCCACAGACAAATCTGGGTAACAGACTCAACTGAACCATTCTGATACAATTCTATTAACAATCTCCCTTTCATTCTGACACAGATCATCTATTACTTCATATGAAAACTTTTCTTTTTTTATCTCTTTGAGAGTTTTTTAAAATTTTATTGCTATATTACTCAAATAGAAGTTCCAGCCTCAATTAGGTGTTGTAAGCTGTAATAGTTCAAAATTATAAATCTACAATTATTTCAGGTAAAACAGAAATATCAGGGAAAATTAGATGCAGTTCCCATTTTATAAATCCTCTCTATTACTTCAATTTGCAAAGGACTCCTTTACATCAAGCTGATGCAACCACAAAGTATTTCAGTATGTGACAAACCAGGATGATTTCCAAGCTACAACTGAAGATGGTCAATCATTTTACCAATACCAATTCACAGTCATTGATTGCATAGACCATGAAACATCTGTCACTTCTAATCCTCACAACTACACAGATTTTATAGTTGGTGTTTGGGGTAAGTTTGATAAGGTTACAATCAAATCCTCAAATACTTGCTTGATATAATGTTTAAAAATGTGTATACACATACACGTATTGCTAGTGCTGTTCTTTTTTAAATACATTTCATTCAAAGACATACAAAACAATGAAGCAGCACATGGAACAAAGCTAGATACACACAGTTTCGTGTAAGTGCCAGCTGAACCAGTTCTCTGATTCCCTTCCAGCCATTCAGTCATTCCCATCATTGAACCACTCTCTCAGGTAATGCTTGGGTATGCTCACAGAGCATTTGGGGTTAAACCAGAGCAGGGAACTGGTCTACAGCAAGATATTGCTAATTTCCTGGTTAATTATTTTTATTCTAAGAACATTTACTGTGCCATCTCACAAGGTGGCCAAACCTTATAGTTTTACTTGACCTGAATTGAGGGTGGATAGGAAGTCACTGGAAAGAAAAGATGCTTAAATCAGGTTTTCAGTCAAACAAATCTCCCAGGAAACTGAACTCTAACACAAGAGATTTCCTGCAGTGCCCTTCAGAAATGAAGGCTATCGCATCCCCATTTTGAAAAGGCAGCAGAAAAGATCTCTCAAGCACTTGCAGAATGTAAAAAAAGAAAACAGAATTTTTGTCCAGGTGGAAATGAGAAACACAAAAATACCATTGAGAGCAGCTTTTGGTCATTTCTACAAAAACATAGGCTAATTTTTTAGGAGTAAGATAACCTCAAATTTTCCTACTGATGGAAATACAGCATGTATTTTTTTAGTTAAAAATATAAAGACAGCTGTGCTGTAGTTACTCTTGCTATCCACAGATACCCAGGGAATTGCTAACAGTTACTAATGTACAATGTAACATATACATGAGTTTTCCACAGCTGTATTTTCTGCAGGTTTATTTTCAGGGAAGAAACAGAGGAATATTATCCTTCTTAAAAACTCTGTTCGTTTTGCAGTTAGGGTTAGTTAAGTAATACACTTGTTTTAAAAATGCATTTGTTTTAAAAAAGCTGTTGAGACATGCAACCAAATGAATTTATTTTAGCCGAATATAACATATACCCGAATAATCTAATCTAAGACTCAAAGGAACTATTTGAGCAGCCTGGTCTTGTGGAATGTGTTCCTGCCCATGGCAGGGTGGGTGGAATAAGATGATCATTAAGCTGCCTTAAACTCAAAGTATTCTGGATTTTATTATATATCTAACACATGTGAAACTATATTATATATACTGAATTCATTCTTGGGTTTCCCAAATACTTGCTATCCTAAGTAATCCAGACAATACAGTGCACTGTTTTTATCTGTTTTAATATGACACACACAGTAACTTATAAATGTTATTCATTATAGTTAACTGAACTTAAAGGTAACCAAATGAGGTAACACCACAGCAAAAACACATCCAATATGAAATTTTCAGAAGACAGAATTAACATATTTTTTATCTACTAACTGTCCACATGGTTTGCTGCTACATCAAAATCGTCATCAATAACATACTCAACATGTCTCCATCCCATTTTATGTTGATTTTTTTCTACTAGGCAACACAAAGACCTTTTCAAAATAATGTGCAAATAATTTAAACTCTAAAAATACATTAAGAGCTCTTAATTTACATTTTTATTGTCTTTAAAAATCTTCCAAGGAAATAAAAAGATCAACCATGGAATGTCTGAAACGCTAGCAAAATCAAAGGTAAACAGAAAAAAGGTTCGTTTTAAAGCATTCCTTCAGCCAAATTAAAAAATTAAAAGCAAAAAGCCATGGATTTGTATTCATATCTAAACAAAAATTTTAACTGAAATGTATCAACATGCAAAATACACCGATCTAAAAAATGCTCTTCAAAACAACAAATTTAAAAACTTCTGCGTAAACAAAATTACAAAGAAATCTCCAAAGCCTAACCAAAAGAAAAAAAAATTCAGATAATGATTTAGAAATCCCAAATATAAGAAGAAAGGAGTCACGCAGTGTTTTTCAACATACCCGCCTTCTACAGAACCTATGAGGCGATCCTCCCTTAGCCATGGATAACACAAGAAATAAGAAGAAAATCATCCACTTACTCAAAATAGCAGCTGAACATTTATATTTCACAGATGCAAGTGATTTTGTTCCCAACTAACACATATGCTTCTGTGCCATTAGTTTAGGTAGTCAGAAATTACAATTTAATTTATTTTTGAGGAGGAATATACTCACATTTCTTCCTTCAAGACACCTCATAATCAACATTTTGATCAAAGCTGTATGTAATTTATAAAAAAAGCTGTATATAAAAAATTACCCACCCAAATGTAAACAATTAATTAAAAACACTGTTTTCATCATATAGTCTATTCAGTATACAGATGGTATTTTTACTCCAATAGAAGAAAAGTTTAAATCTCTAAGTCTCTTTCACTACTTCGCAAGTACTTCAGGTTCAAGTTCCCAATTAAAGGTTCCCTTCTACTCCACAAAATGGGGCACAAGGTATCAACTCAATTCCCCAAAACTGAAATTTTTCCCAATTCCAAATGGGATTTTCAGCTTGTTTAAAGCTATGGCAAAGTTTCTGAATTGGGCTTTTGTAAAAACTTTATCATCATGTGTTTACTCAGGTATTAAACTTAACATGCAGCAGTACCTTACAGAGACCACACAAAAATAATTTCTCCTATAACTTCTTAATACCACTGGAATTACTTGAGTGCTTTCCACAGTTAATTGCTTCACTTTTTCTAATGCTTCAGTAATATATTAGTATTTAAATAATTTGTGTATTAAAAGGGCTTTTAAACAGTCAACACATAGTAAGTTCAAACCTAAAATTACGTGTTTTCAAACAGAACGTAACAGCAAACATTTAACTTACTACAAGGTAAATTTTCACTTCAGTAGACCAGAAATGGAAGTATAAAATGCCTTACCCTTTGTTCCAGAGCTGACTGAGTCTGTTGTCTTAAAAGAGTTTTAAATGGCCCCCCTTCTTTTCCAGCACTCCCACTGCCCATTCCTGAAGAGTATCAGTACAAATGACATTCAAAGAAACATATATTATAATTTGTCATCAAAGGGTGATTTCAAAATAGATAAAAATGAGTCATTGAAAACAGTCAAATTATCCCCATAATTTTACTTCTTAAGGAAAAAAAAAATCAAAATTTAATTTTGGTTTGAAGATTGTTCTAAGTTTTCCTTTTCTCATGACTAGCAGTGATTTTTCAGTATTTGGACAAACCCCCCAATCTAAGATTTTCTTCCTGCTCAATTAAAATCAACTTTTAAATATAAAAACTTAAAGATTCTGGTTTAAAATTCTTTCCTATGACATATAACTTCTTTTTGTTTTCTTATTACTTTCTGCCTAAGATTTAAGTATAGATCTCCCTTTAACATAAAGTTTTTACAAAACCTGATTATCTGCCCTTACCAAAAAGAGTCTCTCTGTCAGACTACTCTATAGTTGTGTATCTCTCATAAATATTATTACAATATTTTTATGTAAGAGAAGTAATAAAAAACTGGTTTTCAGAAAGTTTCAGGTAACTAAACCACCTTTCCTAACTACTAGTAGGAGACTGTACACATAATTACAGCAGCAGTTACATAATGCATCATTAGGAACAAAAAGAAAATACAAAGGCAATGCATATCCTTGGATTTGAAATATAAACTCTGCAAAAAATTACAAATTATTTTATGCAATGAAATACCACCTGATTCATTCAAATAAGTTAAGGGCTACTACTGCTCAGCATTTAAAATTGCATTTATTTGATTACTGTATTTGCACACACATAACCTGCAGATTATTGGCAAATTAATATGAGATAAATTCCAATTTTGTGTAATATGATAATTCTCGCTTTCCTTTCTTCCAGGCTTTTACCTCCAGCCTTATCCCTTAACCATAAGAGTTTTTAAGCAGAGAAAGTTTATCAGATTCACTAACATCTTTGTTGTTGAATTATTTGCTATCAAGGACATGTCCCCTTAACTGAGCGTGTTGAGATGCAGGTTATGTGTCTGACAGGAAATTATGAGTTCTGTGCTTAAAAAAAAAAAATCACTGAAGTAAACACATATCAAGATCGTGTTTTTCCTAAAGTAAACACACTGCTAGATAATCAGATTTTCTTGGTAATGTCATGCCTAAAAACACATTATCATTGCTATTCTGTATCTCTAAAGCCATCAGGGCTAAAACAACAAAGCAAAAATAAGCCCCCATGTAGTAGAGGAAAACAGAGCATAAAAACCAAAAAGGTGTCAGGACCAGGATGAAATACAAACACCACGGTGCAAACAGTTAGAAATGAAGCCAAGATTTACTTTTCCAGAATTTGTAACTAATTCAACATAATAATTCCTTGCTACTATCCTTTTTCTTCTGATCAATCATCTGATAAAGATGAACATGACTAAATATACATCCAAATGCAGTTATTTGTTTTAATCAAAGACTGGAAGATCTACAAATAATACCAGACTTAGTAATGCATATAAATTCATTCATTTTCAAGAGTTACTAAGCCACCATTACCATATAATTAGATATAAAACCACTACAATTTTCAACTAGTATTTTTAGCTGTTCTTGGATAAGGAAACAAAAAAATTAGTATCTGTATAGTCCCATTAAACAAGATTAAATTGCTTTTACTATTTAGCATTGATTGTAAACATCACTGTCAGGGACTATACAATATTAAATGCAGACAAACATGGCACAAATACTACACATGAAACAAACTCAAAAAATACAAACTAAGCAAAAGAGTTTCTACAAAAAAGCGCAATAATATCAACCATTTAATTGAAATCTATGAAAATGCATGTCAGTGAAATGAAAAAGTGGGCAGTAAAAGTAAAAACTATGGGCTTTGTTTAAGAGGTTAAATTAAAAAGCAGAGTTGGTAGCATCTGATAACCATTATTTCAGCAAATTATGAATGAATTCACGAGCAAGTGCAATGAGCATTTACTCCATGCAAAATGCAGGAACAACAAAGTGAAGAGAATGTGTGGGATTACAAATGAAGTAAGTTATTTCAGTCCAATTAGCAAAGGATATTTTTCAAGGGTAAAGAAGAAATTCTTTAGCATAAATGACATTGTTTCAAATCCTCTAAGAAGTTCTGAAGGTGTTTCAAGCTTCTGGGGCAGAGGTGAGAGATGGAATGAATAGTCATGTAGCCAGCAGTTTTCAGAGGCTAACTGAGCACACCCAGGGTTATAGAAGCATCTGTGTGTTAATCACATAGCAACATTTCCTTAAGTTTGTTTAAAAGGCCATAATAGATAGATCCTACCAGAAGCAGCCAGAAGCAGCTCTTCAGTGAAAGAAACACTTTTCCTCAGAACAACTGGGCTGACATGGCTAGAGTGTAGAGGTTTAATGCTAGACCCCAAGAGGAGGAGACAGGACTTTTTAAGATGTGGGGAATCACAAGAGAGTGTAGGGGAGCTGGGAAACAGGAAAATCCTAGGTCCCTGTGGGGAAGGTGCTGTGGAGGAAAGTAATAGAGACAAAGATGAAGGTTCAGAAGATGACTAAAGAAACGGACAAAAGAAATCAAAATGAAGCATTTTTGTTTTCACTGAATGAATCCACACATACTGCAAATTATTTCTCTGCATACAAAGAAATGGAATGACAATACAGCTCCACAATGTGCATGAGAAGCATGTTTTTAAAAATCATGATCTGATTAACTTTATTTTGAAATTAATTTTTTAGAGATATGGCAATTAAACATTTTAAATGTCAAACAAAATTTGATAGCAAATAGTATGGAATAAAAGTCAAACAACAGAGTCTTTGCACACATTTAATGTGATTACTTTCATTATCTCGGTAGAAAAGGTTATTTTCCAAAGAGGTCACAGATTTGTTTCATGATTTTCTAGAGTAATAATCTTGTAGAATACTAAGTTCACACCAAGAAAAGGAGTTCCTACCTTCTCCATTTCCTCCAAACATATGCTATGGCACATCAGAATGTATTATCTGATTAAAAGACATCATGCTTTTTGTCAGCCTGACTCTTCACTTGCAGTGGCATAAAATATATCCCTACTTCCAGAATTCTA
This sequence comes from Turdus rufiventris, assembly GCA_013186435.1. NCBI lineage: Eukaryota > Metazoa > Chordata > Aves > Passeriformes > Turdidae > Turdus > Turdus rufiventris. Next base: position 2,933,252 of record PYHW01010297.1, read on the forward strand.
ACTTCAAACCCAAACTCAGCAAAAGCATTTACAGACCAGAAGGGGCAACACAAGCACAACTGTATTTCACAACAGATATCAAGGTAACATTCTCCTTGGAGAATTTGGAGCTATTGAAAATTAGATGCTTAAGCAGATCCAAGTTTCAACCTCCAGTGTTTTGTTACTCATATGGGGAAATTGTGGTATCTGCACCATTTCTCCAGGTTAATCTCCACATCAGACACATCAGCACACTGCCTACCTGACTGAGAAATAAAAAATATAATATATTGCAGAAGAGATGGGCATCTCAAATTTCATAATGTTTGTGTCACATGAGAAGTCTGCATTTCTTTAAATTTGTGTAACTACTAAGATTACCAACTTACGCAGAGATATTTAACTTGTTAACAAACTTGGGAAATTAAAACAGAGGTCTAAACGCATACAGTAATTGTTAAGAACAACATACAGAATTTAGTATGTTATGGAAGTGTCTTCTGCACGTCATCAAATTTTGGTGATAAAGTAAAACAAATTACTCATGAGATATTGTCTTTTTAATCCATTAAGATTCAAAAAGGAGGTTATCATAACAAGATACAGAATTTTTAAATGTAACTAGCAAATCCTTTTCAGACAAGTTTCAGTAGCAGAGCTAAAAAGTGCCAAAAAGATAGTGCTAATAAGCAAAATTATGCCCACAGTTTGTTTTGATACTAGAAAGACAGCTAAAAAATATCTTTACATACTTGAAAAATCCCTACAAACAAGAGGCACCAATTACATAATCTGTTTCAGTTCTGAAGGAACTGACTAAAGACAACAGGGTTTATCCACCTACCTAATATTGACAGGAAATATATTAAGTCTGCTGCTTTAAAACCTTAACACATTCACAGTGATTTGCCACATGTCTAAATTCACAGCACTTATGTTTAAAAAGATGACCACCTATGTTACATTTAAATCTGTTACATGACATGATCTTTACCATGGAAAATCTGATCAAAAGAAACAGGTTTTCAAATATTCAGTAAACTAAACACAAGAATTTGGGGTGCTCCTAATAAGCATCCAGTTATACCTGTAGGTCCTTTAAATAAGCAGCTACCATAGGTTACCCTTAGGACAAACATAATTTTAAAAGGGTCAACAAATATAAAGTGTGCTCTTTTTTTTTTGCTTGATTGTTTTAAAAATGGGACAGAAATGACAGGACTAAGAAAGTCTGCATATGCTAATTGGGAATATTTTTAACACAGCTAGGGAATAAACTGCATGAAATATTTAATACAACTCTATTTGAATGCAATATTCAATTTATCTGCTAGGAACAACTATTGAAAGGGGTGCTATCAAGTTAAGCTGAATCAACTACTTTAATATGCTTAAAAAATGTCTAATTAGATGGAACCAAGAGTGTTCTGAGCTTCAAACACCACAATTTAAAGCATCATTTGAAAACTAACCACACTTCCATAAACAATTCTGCAAAATACTTTCCCCTATGGTAAGAAAATTCACAGCATTGGTCATATAAGGAAAAATAAACATACAATAATTGAGTTGTGCTGACATTATTACTGACATGATTCTAACCACAGACAAAAGAATAAGAAGAGAGGAAAAAACAAGTTGAAAAAATTATGATAAAGCAATGGAGAAAGAAAAATGATTTTTGAAGATGGCTGGATTACTTCTAATGTAATTTGCTTTGAAAGTGTATACTGTGCATGTAAAGCTATTTCCATACACCAAGAGAATAAAAAGACAGTGGCTGCTACATGTTTAGTCTTGAATTTGCAAAAGGGAGTTCAAAATTAGATAAATGTATGAAGTAAACTTAGGGCACAACACAACAGGCTTGAAGGCTACATAGTTTCAGTAACACTATCCTTAACATATTGTGAGAAATATACTCCTATGATCTGTGATATGAAATGGAGGAAATAAGAAAAAGGTAATTATTTAGGACTCCCTTAATGCTCTGAGATGTTTTGACTTGAATACAATTGTGGTACAAAAATAATTTTCATGTTATCCAGAACAGTGGAAATACAGGCAGGATTCAAAGTTTGACCCTGCAGAAACACTTTTGAGCTTGAGGTGTGCCGTGTGAGGTCTCCAATTTTCACATCATTTTGATAACTTAAATGCCAAAAAGCAAAAAGGGGTTGAATGAAAATATAAAAAGAGAAATACAACTTAAACAAAAAGTGGGTGGAAGTGCCTTACCAGTTTTGGGTGTCAAACTCAAATCTGTGTCAGAAGAAGAGGACTGTCGACTGTAGGACTTGGAAGGTGAAAAGGAATAGGTTTGGTTTTTCAGAGGGGTGGAGGGTCCTGATGAATATGTATTGGGATTGGGATCTTCATTGAAAGGAATCCTGCCAGAAGAAGGTGGAAACATATTCAGTAATCCTGTGCCAAAGGACCTGGCTGACAGCAGCATGATCCAAACACCAGGATGGAATTGGGGCAGGGCCAGCAGCTATTCCTTAGGTGCGAGGCTGGGAATGAGGCCAGAGGCAAAGAAATGCTGTTTTACCCTCTCAGCATCCTACAGAGAGATGCTCATCATCTACAATGAAACAATTACGCCAAATGAAAGGCATGAGATGTGACCAAAAAAAAAAAAATATATATATATATGCAAAATAAAAAAATTGAAAAGTTCATGGCTTAAAAATCTGGTCAAATACACAATGCTTTGAGTTAGTTTAATAAAGAAAAAATGATTTCAAATTATAGTTGTGTTTATACATATTTATACACTTATGTATATACACATATGCATTTTAAGGTAAAAAAAAATATGTTTCCTTATCCTATAGCATCAGCAGCATGCCACAGCTAAAAACAGAGCAAAGAGGAGAATCTTTATGGGAACAACTCTATTGACAAGCAGTTTACTTATGCACAGCTTGACTTACCTGCTCTCTAAAACCATCTCTTCCACAAATAGCACAGACCCTTCCTAGAACCATTTTAAAACCTACTGTATCTGAATTATGTTTGAAAGCAATGAATCGAATCAATGTTTCCCAGATACATCACCTCATTCTTTTACTTAATTTCACAGGAAGCAAGAGCATGTCAAAGTGAAGAGTATGGCTTTGTGGAAGAGACTCCGAGGCATCTCCAAGAAACTATTCTGCATTTCTTTGAGCTGCTGTACCCTGGGTGCTTCTTCCCTGATAACAGAAGGTGTGTCCACGAGGAAATGAGGGAAGAAAGATGGGTGGTACCTGCCTACACTGCCTGCCTGCCTGCCCTTTGGGACCACTGTGCCTGTGGGCTGCCTCTCCCCAACTTTGGAGTGTAAGCAGTCTCATACCAGTGTAGATGAGAGTGGGAACAGACACAGAGAAGTTCTGAGTAAGTCGTGAGCCAGTAGCAGTGTGAATTGGACTGTTGTGAGTCGAGCGGCATCCATGGCTTGGCGGATGAACCAGCGGAGACCTGAGAGAGTTTGCAGCCAAGGTGGAAGAAAAGAAAACAATACACACAAACAGGTTGCAAAGTTATGTTATCAATGATTTCAGGGAAGTTTAGCTAGAGGAGATCTCTTACTCTAAGCAGACTCTAAGAATTTAAATTCCTAGCATGCAAGAGTCCAGATGAAATAAAAGGAGGGAAAGGAACAGCTTAAGCACTTGCTTGCATCATTGATTTTGGCAACAGGCCGTTAAGTTAGTAAAGCCAAGAGTAAGAAGAATCAAATTAGTTGATTTTGCTGCCTTACAAAAACAGTCCCATTTTTTGAACTGAGACAATATCCATCACCAAGTAGAACATGGATAATTTGGGAGGTAGAATTTTCATACTTTGCTGCAGAGTGAAAGCCACTGGTTTATGTATGGGTGCTTTTTAAGTTGATAATTACCAGGTCTACCTTTTTTGTTTTTAAACACCACACTCTTGTTCTATGCTGCACTGTATCCAGAAGTTCTTTTAAAGGCAACTTTTTAAAATCAAGACAGGTCAAAAAAGTTATGCCATGAAATAGAAACCAGTAATTTGTAAAGGTCAGTTCATATTTTGCAAAATTTTGCAGAGCAAGTGATGCCTGCACAACAAACATGCCTCATCTCTATTGCAGTGACACAACAGTCCAAGTTAATGAAAATGGCAACTTCAATTAATACATCTAGAAATACAGGATATGTAATACACTTCTTGGTGCAGTTTTTTCCTTCCTGAATTGCTCTACCAAACAAAATAACTAATTTATCCATGCAAAAAAGTGGCAACATTTGCAAGAAGACCACAAGTATATTTCTATTAATTCATATGCATATCAAAATAATGCATTCAAACTGTTTGGTGCTACAATACATATGACAAAAATCACAAAATTCTACTTCTCACTGTAAAAAGATTTCTCTGCAAGTTCACAGTCTTGCCATAGTCCTACTTGTTTCTCCATAGTCCTACTTGTTTTACAACAGTGAAAAGCAAAGCACACAATAAAAGATGAGATCTCTTTGAGGTCATTGGCTAAATCATTGACAGAATCATCAGAATTCAACATTTATCTTGTCTTAAATGCTCAAAGGTATTTTGTGAGAGAAGTCCTCACAAAAATGTTCATTGCACAAACACAGCATCAAAGCAGAACTAACTATAATTAAACTGGTGGATTACAAGCCAAGAATATGTAGTACTATTGCTAAATAAATACAAAGAAAGTCATCTTAAGTAAGAATTACCACTCCAGCTTCTACTGAAATAACAAGTCATCCAACCTAAAACATCTCAGAATTGTTGAATATAAAACTGGGTTGCAGACATTATGAAAAACAAATTCTGGGGAAAAAAAAGAAATCACATCAGTTATGAAAAACTGAATGAGTATGAAAAGAAGAGAGGTGAAACTTTTTTCCCCTACAAGCTGCTAATTCATACTTACTCTTTCATTTCTTTGGATGGGGAGTTACATGCAGGTAAAAATGCTGATGTGTTACTTAATTTATCCAATGTGCAGGCTGTTCCTATGGCTCTCACTACAAGTCCAGACTCGCCCTCCAAATCAAAACACTGCAAATAACCAACAACAGCATTTCCTCTCATTTCAAGCACCTTCAAGCCAATCTTCCTTTGCAATTCACCTACAAAACAAAAGTAAAGAGCTCATAGTTGCAGTGAACTTCTTCTATTCTCTTTTGTGGTCTTTGACCTCGGCTTTTGGAGTGCCAGCCAAGTCAGCAGAACAGGTAATATATCCAATCCTACAAAGC